>CH002799.1:1292-17254 GCA_000149265.1 Ciona savignyi
GTCTTTCAATATTACTGACATAGTGTCCCGTACTAGTTATTGATATTTTCTTGTTATTATATTGATATTTCTTGTAACTGTAAATTCATAAGTTGTAGTCTATTATTTACATTTTTTAAGAAATCATCTTTATGGCAAAAATACTTTTATGTCATATTCTGTATAATGCTGTGAACAAAGATGAATGATACTGTTCTCATAAGATACTATTCATTAGAGATTTAAAAGAGTTGCTTACACAGGTTGTTACATTTAAATGTCTGTTTTAAAGTGTTGTTGCTTTGAGATTTGTCTCTTTTCAAGATTGTAAAAATATACATTGAATTTGTGTATTTGGGCGAATTGCGCTGATGTGTTGGTAGAAAATAATGTAAAATTCTTTTAAGCGACTTTTATTTTATTATACTGTTGTGCAGAGAATCATTGTGTTATATATTGCTCTTGTTTGTTCTGAGAATTACAGTGCAGGTTAACATGCTTTAGTGTTTTTCAGTCTTATTCTTACAGTATGTAAGTTTTTATGCCGGCCAAACAGTTGTGGTTAATGCAATGAACTCGCTTAGACTAAAAAACAGACTCGTCGTACGTAATATTTGGCCGCATTTCCATTTGATTTGATAAATATATATATACCAGGCGTCATCGAACTTAAAAGGCCCTAAACATCCATATTGTGAGAGAAAAGTGCATGATGACCATTTAACAGCATAACCTATATAATTCCAAACATTGAAAGATAAAGGCCAGCGGAAGAGAGGAGAAATGTGTGTTTTGAAACGATGTTTTTAACCACTGGTGGAATTTCATTATTAGGTTTTTTTTTCACTTAATCCCAAAGCCGGCTCCCCCCTTCAGTATTGGGTCGCGCTTGCACAGTTTTACTCAGGCTTAAATAACATCAAATGTAATTAGCTAATTTTGATTTAATTTGTTTCGTTGAAATTTATTTTTATTAATATAAGGTTTAACGGTTTTCCTTAATTTGTAATGTGTCTATCCACTGCTGTGTTTTAACTACTGTAGTTTTGCCGTTTTATCCTGTCTCCTTAATTTAAAATAATTGTTTATTCTTCTTAATTGTAACGAAGGAGCAAAAAACTAAACTATACTAAATAGCCTAACAAAACCATGTAGCAATAGGCATAAAATAGACCTACCGGTTAAAACGAAAAGTAGGCTACCACAATTCTATTCTATATGATAGGACCAATATATAGCTCGAATATAGCCATATATGGCGGGCATCATTTAATTACACATTGAAATGATTCAAATTACAAGTCTGTTTTTTTTGATAGCTTAGAAGAAATCCCGTTGCCACGATCATAGGTAATTTGCGGACAGAATCTGCACTCTGATGTTGGGTATTGGAGAAAGTGTTTATATCAGGACGAAAGCGTGGTTGCGTCTTGAAATTTATTTGGCTAGAAAGGCTATACCAGGACTATTTTAAAATATTCCTATTATTTGTGCGACCGTTTATTCTATTTTATGCGAAATGGCAGTAAATTCAGCCTTAGCTTACTTAGTGTTTCAAATAGGATTTATTTTACACTAAATATTTTGTTTTGTTGGCTAGGTTCGGCCACACACGTGGGTTTGTTTCTCATATAAGCTGTATAACGACCGTACGCTTACTATGAAGAAACAAACACCTGTAGAATTAGACCAACCCAAAAGCGAGATACTGTTACAAGATTTTAAAAGTTATCCTGAACTTTATATCAGTCTATACAAAACTATTTTCAAAACGACAAATATATTTTTCAAATCGACAAAATTTCGCCGATCCGCAAATCTTTTTTGTAGCCAATCGACAAAACTCTTTTGCCGATCCGCAAATCTTTTTTGCAGCCAATCGGCAAAACTCTTTTGCAAATCGGCAAAACTATTTCGCCGACCTGCAATTCTTTTTTTGCAACAAATCGAGAAAACTGTTTTGTCAATCGGCAAAACTTTTTCAGGAACCGCAAATCTTTTATTCACTGATAACAAAAAGTATTTTCGAGCCAGCAAAAGTAATTTTGACTAGGTTCAAGCAACTGCCGTTAAAGTCTTCACAAGGTTTGTCCAAATACCAATCCGACTTGTTGCTTACAGCGGCTGGTTTCTATTGACCACCTTTCGGCATATGGTCCTGCATGCCATTACTAAGCCAACGGTCTGGGCGACTAGGCTTCAAGTTTATTTAACAATATTGTTTTTTTTGTAGTTATTATCATACTAATAATATACAAGAATCATAAAGTTAAGCTACTCAACCGTCCCAACTTCTACCAGGTCGAAAATCAAATGGAGAGAGAATTAAACGATAATAGCAAAAAAAGAAAGGATATAGTCGTTCTGCATGAACTGCAATAGCTTAGTGGATTAGTGCGTCGCTTTTCAGCCGAAGGGGTGTTGTTTTCCCATTCCCGGGAATAAAACATGAATATCCTAGTATGATAATAACTTTACAAAAAAACAAATAATATTGTTAAATAAATGGAAATACAAGTGCCCGGCTCCATAAAGATAAGCCTGGTTGTCCGGACGGTTGGCTTATAGTGATGGCGAGCAGGACCGTTAGCCGAAAGGTGGTCAATAGAAAACAGCCGCTGTAAGCAACAAGTCGGTTGTGTCCTTTGAAGACATTTAACGGCAATTGCTTGAACCTAATCAAACATCCTTTGCCAGCTCGAAAATACATTTGTCGACTGGAAAATACATTTGTCGACGGTGAATAAAAGATTTGCGGTTCCTGAAAAAGTTTGTCGATGGAAAAAGTAATTTTTCCGATTGACAAAATAGTTTTGCCGATTTCGCTGCAAAAAAAAATCCTGATCGGCGAAATAGTTTTGTGGGAGTTCGGCTTTTCTTTTAGTTATTCGGCTAGGTTGAAGTTAAGCTGACGGAGTTTATATCTCGCCTTAACCTTGGTTTTGAGCCGAACCAGCGCAATAGGCAGACTTATCCTTTGCTGCCTAAAGTTTGCCTACTAAAATTAGTAGCCACGTTACTGTAGAACAAAACTGTCCTCTTTTGACTTCGGTGCAGAATATACAGTTTAGACTTCTAATAGATTTATTTTTCGGTTATATGACGAGCAGCAATTTGGTACTTTGGTTAGTTATTGTAGGTTATATCTTTGAAGTGAAAATGTTGGGATATATATAGCGTTCCAAATGAATGCACGAAGGCAAACATAACGACGTTTGTTAATTACTGTTTATAGTAGATAGAAAATTACTCACGGCGTAAAAATAGAGGCACGACAGCTTTCTAAATTAATTATACACGTACAACAGATTGGCGGCTGGCAAACGCACACGTCGATTAAATAAACGATTAAATAAACAAGTCAGGCGAATATGCGACAGTTTTGTCGGTTTGCAAAAAAGCTTTGTCGATTTGCAAAAGAGTTTTGCCGATTTGCTGCAAAAGAGATTTGCGGATCGGCGAAAATATTTGTGTCGATTTGAAAACATTTTTGTCGATTTAAAAACATTTTTTATCGATTCCAAAATAGTTTTATATAGACCGAAATAAAGTTTATGAATGCCCTTATGGGCCACCGTAAGCAAGATATTGTTTGCCATTTAGCTTAAATTGCTTCTAACCTTACGAACGGACAAATACACCAGACAAACAAAGTAGACGTAAAAAAAGAACTGCGACTTGTTGAAGGATCCGAATCAAAAGTGCATTGTCATACCTATCTCTGGCAACCTATTAAAATGTCTGTAAGCGCAAGCAACTTGTGAGTTAAGTGGTCAAAATGTTATTTTTATGGTAACAATTAAATCTTATATAAAGAATAGGACAGCTTATTCACGTTTACCCATTAAGGAATAGGAAACGGTGCCATTATACGGATAATCATTAGATTCCTTCGTGCCCACAGTTCGGTTACTTAAACTATTGTATATATTGGAGAAATTGACATAGATATATTTTAAACCATTAATCCACTGGGTTTATTAACGTCCGTTATTTGCCTCGTCAAAGTTATCGGCTGATTTTGACATGTTTCGGTGCAAAGACCACAATTTGTCCTAAACTGTCGGATAAGCGAATGTTACTTACAGATTAAGAGACCTACTAGCTGGATTTTCAGTTTAAACTCGTGTAAAAAATAAGATGGACCAAGCAGATGTAGAACGCAAATTAATGATCGAAGCATTCATTGATATGTCGTTCTCTGAGTTCTCCAAATACGCGGATAAACTGCCAGATCACACACCAATAACTAAATACTTTGTGGAAGACATGTGTTATCCAAAAATCACGGAATGGAAAGGATACAAAATGTCGGGCCAGGGTTTTAACACCAACATGATAAAATGGGTCTACGACAGCTGGACACCTTGGAAGGATGACGTAATTGTTGCTTCATTTCCCAAAACAGGTGATTTTTGTTTTAAGAGTTGTATTGTTTAAATCAGGTTTCTTATAAAGAAACAATAGGTAAACCATTGGCCAATATTAAATTTAACAAATATTTGCGCACCAGGTACTACGTGGGTTCGACATATCGTGCGTCAACTTTACTTTAGGAACGATGATCAACTCATGGCTATTACCAAACCGATGGCGATGCCGCAAATTTATCTCGAAACTGGCATACGTAAGTATCAAACACGCATAAAGGCATGTTGCGTGAGTTTTAGATCCCAAATATTTTCAGCGTTAAAATTTGAATTTCTTGAGAGACTTCCTTGGACGAAACGAGTGTTAGCAACCCATGTACCAGCCGCATTGATTAATTTTGAAAAGATTAAATCAGCTGGCGCCAAGGTAACGTCTTGAAATGACGAATGTATTTAAAATTAGCAAAACTAAACTAAAAATACAATTTCTTAAGATAATATACACAATAAGAAACCCAAAGGACCAATTGGTATCTTGGCATAACATGGTTGTAAATATGCCTATTCGACCAAACGATCCAGATTATCTAAAAGCATTTCCATTGGAATGGAAGGAATTTTTCGAAGCTGCAATTTCAGGTTAATATTATATATTTGTGCTTATTAAAACACATATTTATGAAGATCAATTTAAAAGTTACAGAATGATGTATTTTTTATGTAGCGTAGAGGTTTCTGTCAACATTTAAGCCTTGTTTTTCATCACATGTTTGCCCAACGACCAATGTATCTTTATAAGGGCACGTATATGTTTTAATTCTATTGTAACCATACAGGCAAACAATACATTGGGAACAAAGATGGCGAATATTATTTAGAACACTTACGTGCTTGGTACAAACATAGAAACGACGAAAATGTTTTGTTTGTGGTATACGAAGATATGAAACAAGTAAGTATAAATTAGTTTTCCTCGATATCAGTCTATGTACACCAAAAAACGAATGGAAAGTTTGTTATTGTCTGGAAATCTATATTTGCAATGTATACGTATTAGGCTACATATAGCTCAGTTCATTTTTGGTTGGCGCTGAGTGTAACCATATACATTCATGTCCTCATCTACCTACTACGGAATAAAAATGTAAAATTATGTATACAGTGATAGACGGGGCTTAGAAAATATACATAATACAAAATATTTTAAGTTATGTTCAGGACACCGAGAGACAAAAACATGGGGCTTTGGTTATTTTTTACCTATTTCGAAACTTTTTTAACAAGTTACTTGCTTTTCGGTTACTTCACTTTAAATGTTCAACTTTTATTTGTACTTGTACATTGATCTTTTAGATCATTGAAACCAGTGAAGTATTTAGGGGCTGGTGCCTTGGCCCCCCTCGACGTTGAACCTAAAGTACATTTTCTTTGTTACAACCATTATTGATTTAAATTTTATAAGAGGCACAAGTCAATCTGTGACAAACTCAAGTGACGAACATAGGAATATATAAATGAATAATCACGCAATACATTTCTAATAGTTGTTTGGTGCTTTTTCTGTTATATCAGCATAATAAAGCTGGCAATCGAAACACATTTTTACCAAAAAGGCAAAAGTCAGATAATTAAGTTTTCGAAAATGTTAAAGGTCTGTGTCCCGTGTCAAGGAGTACGTTTTAAGGGTGAACACAACTTAATGCCAAGTAAGCTGTGTCAGTTGCCAGCAACAGTCCTTATACTAATCTATCGGACCCCATCTCACCTCTTGACATTGGACATGTAGTTATTCAATTAGGTATAGACGATCGTCAGCAAATAGAACTTTTAGACAATTTGTGGTGCCCTTCTGAAAGCTTTTCTTGACCTTACTTTAAACGCAAGGATGGCAATAAGATCCGAAAAAATATCTCTGGAGGCAGCATAGTACTGGCGCTAGTGAATGCTTTCCATTTTCTCTAATTAAAAATGGCCTCTTTGAAAATGTGCGTCATATTTGCACCGCGGGAAGTTCGTGGTGTGAAACTCCAAGGTCTGATAAAATCTCCTTTGAAGAAATACGCCCATTAGTCAGCAAGGACGGGTACGGGCGTTTATCAAATATCTTCTAGGCGGCATTTTAAATGGAAAGTATAATCCGAGTGAATCAAATATGTTTGCAAATCAAACAACATAAGACCTGGCCGACAAATCCATCAAGTGAATGTGCCCGTCGATACTCCTCTTGTATGTACTATGAACGAAGCATATATTGACACTGTTCTCTTACAAATGCGCCACCGATTTAATGTTCACACTCTCATAGCCCTGTCATTGCTATCTCCTTTTTCAAAAAACTGCATGGATCGATCGTTTGAAAGCATCAAATCCACATTTAAACAATTTAGTTTTTTTTCCATGTGACAATTTTTACAGTTTTAATTTGTTTTAATCACTCCTTGGAGATGACAAGGCGACATGTCATGCCTGTCAAAATTATGATTCAGAAGAAAATCTTGATTTTTACGGCAGTATATTCCCTAGTTTATTTTTTCTTTGTTCTAATTGGTAAAGCAGTGGCTAATATACCAACATTTCACCAAATCTAATTAAAATATTTTTATTAGGAAAAAAATACCGTTTTGGTTTTTAACGTCCCAGGAAAATTCCCCTAAAATTAATCACCAAATGTCATATCTAGACCATGTTGTCTAACAACTTACAAAGTTTTAGTGCGATACCATTACCCCTTTTTGTAGATGTTGGGGCCACAAGCCATGCCTTTCGCCATCATGATTATGGAACAAATTTTCGTTTTTAGGGTATTTCCTTAGGTCCTTTTTTCTTTCTTTTAATTGGTAAAGAAGTTGCAAACGCGCTAAGTTTTTACAAAACCTGGACAAAATTTGAGCAGCCGTTCAAGCGCTATGCCTAAAAAAAACATTTAAAAAAAAATTACACCGTTTTGGGTTTTAACGTACCGGGGAATTCCCCTGAATATATCACCCAGAAATTTGGTTTCTGCATATAAAGACCATGTTGTCTAACAAATGACAACGTTTCATTTCGATTCCATTGCTCTTTCTTGTAAATGTCGGAGCCACAAGCCATGCCTGTCAAGTGTTTGACAAACAAAATTTAAGAAAAAAAAACGGATCAAAACAATATGTTCCCCGTTTTTCCAAATGGAACCCAAAATTACTTACTTACCACAAAAACGAAACTGGTTTAAATTGATTTGCTTCCTTCTACATACACCGTGATTTAAACTTGAATTATGAGGCATATCCTATGAAAAAAACATCGGCGCTTAGATTTCTTCTAGAATCAAAATATCGGGAATGGTTCTAACATTTATTCCCGAATTATTTTATTTAAATTTTGTTCGTTGTTAAATTGTGATTTACTTGAAGTTTTCGTTAAATTTTATTACCCTGTCAAAAATACCTTATTTGGGGGTGGGCTTTTGTAATTCATAATGGGGGCCTTAATTATAATCCAAGAAACTATCACGCTACAGGGCAATGTTTATATTCTAAGTAAACACATTTATAAAAGTTTTTTTTGATAACCTTATCTTTAAGTAGTAAAATGACCTATTATCAAGAAAAATGATACCAAATTTCTAGTGTTACTCTTCCTGTATTAGCATGCCAACCAGAAAATAACTTTACAGGATCCTTCAAAAGAAGTGAAGCGGATTGCCAACTTTCTCGGAGTGGAAATTAACGAAGAAGATCTTCTAAAGGTCGTGGAGGCTACTTCGTTCAAAACAATGCAGAAGGAATCTGACTTGACTCATGAAGTGATAAAGTTTTATCGCAAAGGTATGTATGGAATACACACAAACGTAAATTCATTGTTTATAAAGTATTTTTGTCTCACACAGTTTTGTAATACATTTTTTTTAATTTAATAACTTTTTTAATAACAACCGAATACATTACTGATATTTAGACTATGTTTGCATTGGCAAGGTCATTTATTCCGTTGTTTCCGGTGTTGGCACCGGTATGATCATTTATTCCGAAAGTATAGGCGAAATTTTTATTTAAAGGGCCTCATTACTGTTTTAAGGTTATTAGTCTTACGAAAACTTGTTTAAAAATGAATTATTTAAAAATAACCGTTAAACAGTTTTTCTTTACTGTTGCAAGGCGAGGTCGGAGACTGGAAAAACTACTTCACGGTTGCCCAGTCAGAGAGGATTGATTCTATGGTTAAAGAGAAATTGGAAGGAACAGACATCAAGTTTATTTACGAGCTATAGATGCTGTTGCAATTGTATATTATATTACATTTAAATTTTCTATCTAATAATGTGTACAGAATATTATTCATTACAAAAACCCAATAATTTATATAATTTGTGTTTTTACTTGCAGAATCATATGTATATAAACGGCGATGGAGTAAGTCCTGTTTAGCTATAGCTCTAAGCGTTAGGCCTACATATTTTGAATGTTTTCTCTAAAAAACAGTTAAACGCAGTTGTGTTATCACACGTAAAATCATTAAATTATCACCCCACCACCGACGGAAGATATTGCATTGTGTTGTATATGATGGCAACCATATTTACGTTCTTTTTCTTTAATTTCATCCACTGAATTTAGGTGATTTCCGTTGAAGCCCTTGCTCAGTAGTACAAGCCAAGTCGCAGCTAGCAGGCTTAGATTTAACAACCTTTCGACGGCCTGGACAATGCCCAAACTCTTATATTAACGAGTGAATCGGCTGGTGCTCTCTTTCGTACGTATTATGAAAAATAACTTAGGGGGATAGGATCTTCATCTTTATCCCCGTGAATGGGAAAACCAAGGGGGTTAACACACGGGCAATCGTCAGATCACCTCGCGCCCATTGTCGGGTTACCGGAGCTTTTGCAGTGTGTTGTATATGATAGACATGTTCCTGTAATTTGGTAGAACCCATTAATCCGCTGGGCTCAGGCAATGTCCGTAAAGTGCCTTGCCCAAGGACACAACCGACTAGCTAGCGACCAGTTTGCACCTTCAACTTTTCGATTGAAAGGCGACGCACTTAACCGTTAGACCAACGGGCCGGACTTATTTTTAACCCATCAGCATAAAATAGGACCACTTATATCCAGGATGTCTGGTAAATGATTCACAACGCTTTTCGGAGGCTTAAATGTGATTTCACTAAAGCCTTTTTTGCGAGTTGTCATTGTTGACTTGCAGAGTGCAGTTTTTGTCCGAAAATTTTGGTAGTTTTTAATAGGTCGTCATATAGCCAAAAGTTTAAAGGAGGCGTTCAACTAATTATTCTCCCTATCTCTCCAATGCAAACTGACCTCACAAAAACGACTGTCACTCAAAATCCTGACATAGGAAGTCTTAGATTTTTTCACAATTTAAAATTGAAGCTTGGATCTGCAACCTAAACTCAAAACCCTACAAAATTTTGTTTAAAAATTTTGAGCCCATACCCCCTCGTACATCGGCAACTTTTTTTCCAACAAACAGCTAGCAGATGCTCAATCAACACCTTTATTTTACAAAGCACTGCTCCACGATTACAAAACTTTACAGCTAAACGAGAACACCGGCGCGCAGCCTAGCACATGCTGCTTTCAACCAAACAAACATTGGGGAATCACCACCATTGTTACTCAGCAAAACACTCGTTTAAAAACAATGACTCATGGAGGGTACCACTCGTCACATCCTGCCGTTCATAGAGGTCTTAATTGGTTATACGCCATCTAAAGGTTCGAAACTGGTCCCTTGGTAGTTAGTTGTGGCCTTTTACGTACATGTTATTCCAGCACTGTATATAAGTATATTCGTTGTTTTAATAATTCCGACCCGTTGGTCTAACGGTTAAGTGCGTCGCCTTTCAAAAAAGAAAGATGGAAGGTGCGAAACTGGTCGCTAGCTGGTCGGTTGTGACCTTGGGCAAGGCACTTTACGGACATTGCCTGAACCCAGCAGAGTGATGGGTTCTACCAAATTGAAGAAACGTGTCTATCATATACAACACACTGAAAAAGCTCCGGTAACCCGACAATGGGCGCGAGGTGATCTGACGATTGCCCGTGTGTTAACCCTCTTGGTTTTCCCATTCACGGGGATAAAGATGAATATCCTATCCTATCCTATCCCAATTCATACGAAATCGCTATAAACAGAAAAGAATTAACTGGTAGCGTGAACGTAGGGGAAAAGTGGGTAAAACGGGCCACGTGGGTAAAATGGGCCCCCTCCAATTTTCAATATATTTTGAAGAATAAAAATTTGCTGCAAAAACCAGTGTCAGTATATCAAATTATGGAATCTCCAAACCGAAGTTTGAGCGTGAAATCGACAAACTCAATGTTTTCTGTAGCTATTTCGGTTTGAGAAGGTCTGAATCTAAATTTGCAATTTTTGTTTTCTGCTAATATATAATAGAAAAGATCAAATACTAAAATAAATTTTACTGTAGTTAAATAGAACTATATAGCCTAGACCTACTTTTACTGGTAGAAATAAAACTTCTTTTTTTTTAATTTTTTTATAGAGATTTTAAGTCGTATGTTGGCACCTGTCTAATATGGGCCCCCTGTGTTCATTTGGTAACTAACGGGGCTAGACTTAGCATTAACAGTACTAACGGGCTAGACTTAGCACTAACAGTCATATTATGTGTTTCACAATAAACAAAACGGGTTTTCTAAATCCTATTAATAACATGAATTGATAGTTATGCTTCCACTAAAGTAGCAAGGTGTTATTGCATTAGTATACTAGTAACTGGGTATTAAATAAAAAGTAATTGCTGTAATCCAAAGTGTTAAATTAAAAAAAACAAACTACATCATAAAAAGAAAAGTAATAACATTGTTTGTATGGGAAGCGAATATGGATACTGTTATCTGGCGAAATGTTAATGTCGAAAACGGGCCGGGGCCCATTTTAGACTACACCCTTGTCTAAAATGGGCCACTAACGAAATATTTTTCTTTGTTGATAAAATATATTTAACAAAAATTATTAGAAAGTTAACATGTTATGTGTGAAGACTTTGTTATTAGGTGACACTACATGAAAAACTTAAGTCCAGCGGGCTTTATATCAGTAAAAAATCCGATTTGCAACTAAAGGGCCCATTTTACCCACTCTTCCCCTACAAAAATACACATATGATATTTTGAGCAAAGTACTTAGCGGCTGTTAGTGTCTGATCCCAGTGCAATTCTAAGTATTACAACAGTAGGGATGTCTTAATTATAAAACATACACTCGATTAGCTCCGATAACCGGACAATGATAATCTTACCATTGTACGGGTGAAAAGTACAAACCTGCGTTTCCAAGCCACAAGGGAAAACACATACCGTAAAACCTCTATTTCACCGCCATGGTGCTCTTTTTTACAACTCTTTCTTAAAAGTGACGTTCTATTAGAGGTGACGTTCAATTAGAGGTTTGTGCTTTATTTTTGGACTAGCTGGTCAGAATTTTGAAATAAAATTTCTTAATAAAAAGAAAAAATATGCGTCACACGGGCGTGAGTTCGTTTAAATATGTATTTTTTTTATATCATTGCAGGTGGACTTTTCGGGATAATCTAAAATATTTTGATTTTTGTTTGGTTTTACTCTATACTTTTTTAATCTCCTTAAATTTAAAGTGAATTGTCCATTCCAGTTCTACGATAACAAAAAACAAAAACGACCATTGTGCATATATTCTCCTGGCGGAAGTTTCTCTCGTGTGATTTAGCCCTTAATTATTTACCACTTTATTTCTAAAACATATTAGTCAACATCTCGATAAAGGTTAATTAATCATTTTATTTTATTTCTGATATTAGGGGACATTAAAGCACACTGACTGATTGCTGGTTTTAGTGCGGTTGAGTGTTGGATATTTTTTCCGATATATGGTTTATGGTGGGTAGCCAGTATGCACGTGACAATAGTATATTATATTTACTCAAATATATTTTATATATTAAGTGATTTCCCATAGTAATTGTTGGTATCTAGAGTATATTTATTCATATTTTAGTCAATTTATTCACCTACAACTTTCCTCACAATTTTAATAAATGATCCTTGCCAGTCCCGAAATGTGGAATGTTAAAGAATAATCGGCGCGGAAAATTCGCAATGTGGCTCTAGATTATTATTGGGTCTCTTGATAATTTTCCTGAGGAAAATTTATCAGTATTTGCCACTGCATATTCAAAGAATTAAGTAACAGCCTTATATATTTAAACTCTTAGGCATTTTCTTTCTCTTCGTATATATAGAGCATAAATAAGACTGGAATTCAATCTCTGGGGATTTCCCCGAAATTGGTTAAAGGTGAATATCTAGCGGATGCACCTGCTTTGTTATTTAGATTTTAAATGACTAGTTCTTTATACCCCTAATATTAGTGTCCTGCTTATATGCTTATTTTACTTTTGTGAATTATCTGGGGTAAACTGGGTTATTTTATTTCAAATAGTGTTTCATGTTACTCGTTTTTAACTTTCTGAAAAATTTGAAGTAAATATTGTTTTACAGTTCGGAGATATCGTTGATAACGCCAAAAAATCTTAAATGAATCTATCTATTTTTTCCCGACAACGATAATTTCATAGGGGCTTTCGTACAATTAAATGTCGTTGCAAACTACCAGCTTGCTAGTGAGGATTACTAAAAATTTTAACCTAATTGGATAAATAAATACAGTAAAACCAAATTAAAAAGACTTGCCGCTAGTGATGAGCCAACGTCGTCTACATCTAAGAGCTTTTTAGGCTGTTTTGTGCTAGGCTGTAAATGTACCCTATAATTGTTAAACGAGATCATTTGTGTATAGATTGATTTTCGTATGTGCACATTGAAGCATCAACCCAAACGTCAAACTTTAGAAATGTACTTGAATCGTTTTTACATTTAAGAAATAAATCTAGTTTCGCGCGGAGTGGATTCAATGAGAGTTGTAGTGGTTTGTCGTAAAAGAAACCTCTTCAGTTACTAACGTCTACCTAGTTGAAGTAGTTCGCTTGTAGAACGATTTAAAAAACAACTGGTGCTATGCGGCAGACCGCATTTACTGAGATGTTTAAAAGTCTAACTGGACTTTAATTATACCAGCAGAAAATACACGGCCGCAAATATGACAGGTGGTATTTTTCAGTCAGATCAAACTTAATAGGCCTTGATGATTATTATTGTTCAAATTGTTGGGATGTAAATGGAAAAGAATGTCAATTTTAAAGGCGTTGGCATTTATTAAAACCACAATTTTGCGTAAGTAAAACAATATTTGTTAAGGCTTGGACGTTGCGTGCGTATAACATGTTTGATTAATGGTATTGGCTGTAACCAACACGAGCGTCAGTTGCTAAGTCCTCGTTTTTATGTGTCCATATAATCTTTATCGTAGTGTTACAGTCGAATTGTTGAGACCACTACTTTATAATATGTAAATGCTGTATAGATTTTGCAACGCAATTTTAACTTGTGTCATATGGTAAAAATACGATTTTTTGATGATAGCACGTTATATAAAAACTTATATTCGGCTTATTTTTTAATTTAACCTTAGTCGATATAAGCTTAGTCTAACACAAATAAAACTGTATGTACATTAACTCAGATTTTGTCGTTAGCGTTTCAAATTCATAATATTAATTTAAAATGAAGAGCAAACTCGAATATGTGACAAGTCCTGAGGGACTGGTACGAGCAGTTATCATATTATTTGGGTGCATAGCATTTGCGCTGATTGCAGACAGCGGGTATGGCGATATAGTAGGTTGGGTTATGGCTGCATACATTATATCATGGTGCATATCGCTTCTGTCATACTTCTTCATTGCTACAACTCTCGCTTCGAAGATGGAATGCGGAGTGTCATACGAGGTAGGCACACACATATTTCAATATTATGTACGTTTTCAGCGGTGGTGAGTATTGTTTTTAATGTTACAAAATTAAATTGACATTAAAACAACTTATTTATTTACTTATCACCTCCATAATCGGCTATCAGAGCTTTTGCGTTCTATATTAAAAACAACCAACTTTTTAACGGATTTTCTAACAATAGTAGAAATTAAAAATACTGCCTATTGATAAGAAATAATTGGTTGTTACAGGCGTCACATTGAAAAAAATATTACTTTGATTTTATGTATTTTGCTTAAACTATCGTACAACTTCCAGCATTATGCTACATAGTAAATTAATAAATTTAAGTATTCCGCTGCTCCCAGCCATAAACAATTCTAAGGGGGGTTCAATTGTGTTTCGCGCAAACACCCATTAATGCTAATAGACTAATAGTCTACTACTTACCACAATGCCGTAATTGGAATCTTAACGTATTATTGCACATACCATCGAAAAATGTACAATAATTATATTTGAATTGATCAAATACACATTGAGCTAACTGGGTCGCGTCCGACGCGTGAAGGGATTTTGACCGGCCCGCAGACTGTATCTAACCATACCATGTAATTAAGATATTGGGCGCTATTTATGTTAAAATCAGGCCCACCAAGAACTTCTTTCTTCCACATCTGGCCCGCCGACTAGAGAATTTGCCCACCCCTAGGCTAGAAACACCTTTGCGGCATTGGAGAGCTAATAACTACACATGTTATGCAGGTGATTCTTCTATTTCACTATAAAACTTTGAATTACAGAGTGTTGACTTTTGTCTGAGCGTATTTTCCTTCTTCCACTGTTTAATGGCAAGCATAGTATTGGCAATGCACACTGGATCCCGACAAGATGAAAGAATCGCAGCAAATGTCTTTGGGTTTCTTCTGTCCATTTTATATGCGGTGGAAGTGTACCTAAGCAAGTCAAATGCACCGGCTAATATGAGTAAGTCTGTTTTTTTAATTTATATTAACAAAACAGCTAGGCCTATGAGAACCGCGACTGTTATCCACGTTATAAATTACGTGTTTATCCTGTCATAATTGCCGAATAAAAAAAAAGTTATTTACATGGATTTATTTACATAATCTAGTTATTTACATATACTGCACAAACTGGCTGTAAGTGATGCGGGACCAATTATGAATAAAAAGGTTATATTCTTAGGGATAGGATAGAATATTAATGTTTATTTCCGTGAATTGGAAAACGCAATGAGTGTTTAACACACCGGCAATTATCAGATCATCTTGCGCTCACCGTCGAGTTACCGGAGCTATATTGCAATGTGTTGTGTAGCATTCACCGTTCCTTTAATTTGGTAAAACCCATCAGTCCACAGGTCCAGACAATGTCCATTGTGTGCTTTTCTCAAAGACACAACCGACTAGCTATAAATAACCATAATCGAAACTGCAAGCTTTCGGCTAAAAGGCGGCATACTAACCCAGCAAGCAGATATGTAGGACCAATACCTACCTTTACATATCGCTTATACCAGGGATGTCCAACATTTTATTGTAGTGGGCCGCATTGGCACTTGAAATAATTCAATGGGCCGCAAAACCTAATAAATTTCAAGAAAAATTGGTACATTAAGAAACAATTAAAAACTATTAATGTTAGGGGAAAAGTGGGTAAAATGGGCCACGTGGGTAAAAATGGGCCCCCTCCAATTTTCAATATATTTTTGAAGAATAAAATTTGCTGCCAGAACCAGTGTCAGTATATTAAATTAT
>CH002799.1:24752-59479 GCA_000149265.1 Ciona savignyi
TCATTATTACTATATTAAATCAAGTAATAAATACCACAATAGATCTGTTAACTTGACAATTGTGCTAAGTAAACCTGTAATTACTTGTGTTATAACAGCTGCCTTTGTACATTTTTTACAAACAAAAACCCTGTATTTCATTGCTTTAAAGGGAGGTTATAACTGATATATTGTGCTTGCCACTCATCTCATTGAAACGCTCATCACATGGAAGCACGGACTGGACTTGCGTTGTCGTAGGTTTCTCATCAGGTTATGTGCGAATGTTTACTGAGGTAAGTGTGGATCTCTGTTGAAAAACGTCATAAGACAGATTTAAAAGTTTAACACCAGAAAATACAAATTTATAAGCCAACAATTTTAGTTTGCTTGCAAGGCTAATGATTGTCATGTTCCCTTCTATTCATTTTTTTATTTTATAATCAAGAATGCTTATCGATAACAAAAACCATTATGATATCTCCATTATATTCAGAACACTGCAATAGCTGTAGTAACTAGACCTGAAGATAATCACAATTGCCTCTATTATTACCCCACTGCATGGGTTTATATATGACTATTTATGATATTATATGAATGGCAATTTAAAGGGGGAACCTGAAGTAAATTTTAAGAATATCTTAATAAATGGAAAAAAATACGCTGATTTCAAAAATCAAATCAGTTTCTTCCAATATTGTTTGGTTAAAGAGTTATGAGCAAATATGTATTTTATTTTATGTTAGGGGATTTCCCGTATTACGTCACTGACGTTGTTGAGATTTCGTGCCTATATGCATTGTATACAATCATGTGTCAATTTAGAGGTGAATTAGTAACAGAAGCGCCTGCAGGAGCGTTGTATTTTCGTTTTTATTATGGAGACTTAGCATAACACTTGTCATATAGCCTTACTGAACCAATGTACATGGTGACAGCTTACTTTAAGCGCGGTCATTAAGGCCTGCACGGTCCTGGACCTAAGCTGAATGCTGAGGTATACAGGTCTCGTATTTAAATGACTTTAGAATAATAAGTCTTAGCAATTTATATCATAAATAATAAAAGTGAAAACAGAACAAGAAAACTATAACAGAATGCATTAAACTGTAACTGCCAGCAATTTATAGAAATAAACCAGCCATTAGGCAAAGGCTAGACTATGCGGTGGGAAAAGTCTATTTCTTTCATGGTTTACCTTGGTTGTTTGTATAATGTTTTGCTGTTGTGTATGTGGTGCATTTAATGTCTGCTGTTATTGAAACTGAGCATTAGCCTACTGGTTGAGAATACCACTTATTGCAAAAACCAGTTAATCCACAGTTGAGTAGCTGATGTGTAGTCTGACAATAAGTACACAGCAAGCACTCAGATAAGTAAGTGAAGAATATATATAATAGATCTTTACTTAACTACCCAAATAAGTTAATAAGAATATACTACATTTCTAATTTAGTTCTTTTTATTAGATATTGTAAAATGCCTAAAGTTAAGCCACTGAGAAGGAAGGAAGAGTGATTGGAGCATATTATTTTGCTCCAGGATGTACAAATTCCTATTACAGCACACGAAATTCCAATCCACCTGTGCTCTTCCATCGATTTCCTCACAACGACAAAAAACGGTTGAAGCAATGGATACAACAATGCAAGCGTTCTAAACTACCTGGAAAAAGAACCGCAGTGTGTAGTGCACATATTTGTGACAAGGATTATCATAGTAAAATTGTATTTGACTCCAATGGAGTAGCCAAGATGATGAAAACAAACCACTTGAAAAATACAGTTCCAACAATTTTAAATGTTTCTGATTAAGATTTTAAACATAGTGATCAACCCAGTACATCAAGTGCAACTTCAAGAACTTCTTTATACAAGCAGATAATTGAAAAATAAGGGCTTTTAGTAATGCAAGTCCAGTCTGGCATTATTTTGTGCACAAATGCATGTACATTCATGCAGCATAAACATTCTTGCGGTATGTCCATAAGAATACAGTTTTTGCAACGGCACCAAGTCATGTCAATAGGTAATGTTTCTAAATAAACATTTTCTTCTATGGGGCTTGCATCTTCAAAGATACTTTCAGACGTTTTCCTTGGTTCAAACGCACATGACTAAATTTGTGTTGTTTTATTGTGTACAATAAAACTTCTTTCATCCATGCCAGAATGTTGAAAACTGTCATCCATTTTAGTGTTACAACATTACCTTAAATTTACTCTAGAAATGAAGAAAACAAAAGAAATTTGTTAAAACTTCTATGCATATGTATACCAAATCTCTCACACTCTCAGTTTGTAGCCTAGGGGTTGATAACAACATTGCTAGTCTATGTTGCAGATTATGGCTATATATTGAAAAGCAACAATCATGAAAGAAATAGGCTGTTCCCACCGCATAGTCTGATCTTTGATTGATGGCTGGTTTATTTCTATAAATTGCTGGCAGTTACAGTTTACTGCCTCCTGTTCTAGGTTTACTTGTTCTGTTTTCACTTGCTATGATTTATGATATAAATTGCTAAGACTTATTATTCTAAAGTCATTTAAATACGAGACCTGTATACCTCAGCATTCAGCTTAGGTCCAGGATCGTGCAGGCCTGAATGAGCGCGCTTAAGGTAAGCTGTCACGCAGGTACATTGGTTCAGTTAGGCTATATGACAAGTGTTATGCTAAGTCTCCATAAAAAAAACAAAAATACAACGCTCCTGCAGGCGCTTATGTTACTAATTCACCTATAAACTGGCACATGATTGTATACAATGCATATAGGCACGAAATCTCAACAACGTCAGTGACGTAATACGGGAAATCCCCTAACATAAAATAAAATGCATATTTGCTCATAACTCTTTAACAAAAAAATATTGGAAGAAACTGATTTGATTTTTGAAATCAGCGTATTGTTTTCCATTTATTAAGATATTCTTAAAATTTACTTCAGTTCCCCTTTAACAAAAAAGCATATTTATATATATAAGGATATGTTATATATCTGTCATGGGGAAGGTAGTCGGGGATAACTATAAACATTTTACATTTGCAAAACTGCAGCTCTCTCTCCTTTCTTCCTCTAATATATTCATGTGTTATAATACAGATTCATTCGCTTTATTATGCCTGAAATTCTTCTACACCTTATTCCAACAGACTGGTTCCCTCATCATATCTCAGCTCTTACACGAAATTCCTGTAATTGAGTTAAACTGTCGTACACATGAAGTCAACAAAACCACTCACAACGGATGTGCTGAGATAGGAGATGAACTTACCATATTATACAGCGATGCACTCGTCGTGATAGATGGCCTGAGTTTATTCCAGACATTAAGAGTTTGTAGAAATCAAATTGCATTAGGTAATCTATTTTAACTGTTATTTTTGTTCTTAATGATCTTTTAATATTTGTCTTTTTGTGTATACCAGTAAAATGTTTTATATTAATTATATGAGACAAATATAATTAATGTTTTTTAGTGTTTTTAATCCCTCCACTCTTAACAGCTGAAGCCAGTGGAATGAGCTCCTTTGATCCACCACCTTTGTCATATAAGAAGTGGATATTAAGGGGTTCGGGTTCAATAGCGGGGCATGTGAGCCCCGGTTCTGTTGTGCTATCCCCATTTGACCAGATGCGCACAGCTTCTGTGCTAGGAGGGTTCAACGCCAGTGTGTCAAGCAACTCACCAACAATGGCACAATATGTTACTGTTGGCACTTCTCCATTCGTTGGGTTCTCATACGCCCTCGACGTAATTTTTAACAGATTTACTGATACAGCTAAAAAATAAGCATTTTGTTGGCAGCAAATAACCTTGTCTGAATAAACAAATTATTATTTATTTTTTTGGTTATCTTATAGAAAATAAACAAAACAGTTCTATATTTTGCTTGTATGAATATGAAAAAAGTTTTTTTTTCATTGAAATAACACCTTCTGAAACTTCTTGTCTGAACCCTCATATAACGCCAACAAATTTACAGGGAAGCAGCCAGCCTTTACTGTCCCACGTAGCACTGGCTGTGGCCAGCAAACTTAAATCAGCATTGTTCAATGCAGCAAGTGGATGGTTAACATGGGGACGGAATGCAAAGCAAAATCAAGATACAAACCAAGCGAAACCAAAACCAAAAGTTTGTATCGGTTTTCATTGGCATCACTTTTTTATTTTGTTCACTTGGTGAAAACAACAGGCAATAAATAAGAAATTCAAGTCTTTAGTA
This sequence comes from Ciona savignyi, assembly GCA_000149265.1. Taxonomy (NCBI): domain Eukaryota; kingdom Metazoa; phylum Chordata; class Ascidiacea; order Phlebobranchia; family Cionidae; genus Ciona; species Ciona savignyi. Next base: position 28,963 of record CH002799.1, read on the forward strand.
AAGTCTTTTTTCAAAAAATATGGTTAAACAAGTTTACAGATGGTTTGTCAGTTAGCTTTTATAGTACCAACCATCAACCAGTGAGAATCTAACAAGTAACAAACACACATATAGAGAACATTAGCAAAGGCAAAAGAAGAAGGAGTAGGCTACACATACATTTTTAAGTGAATGTTAAATATCCTATTTTATGTTGTTAACTTCATGAATTCTTGGGTTTACTTAACCTCCATTAACTGTGACTTAAAACATTGTGTAGGTAGAACTGGGAACACCACTTGATTTAAGAAGTGGATTACCAGACTTGCGCAGGAAAGGTGATTCGATTGTATTAGCTCCATCTGCACCATGGTTGGCTGCTACAACTGACAGCTTTGGTCGTGTTATGCTGATCGATTTGATGAAATCCTGTGTGCTTCGCGTGTGGAAAGGTGGATGATACAGTTCATGTTGATTGTTGTTATTGGTTAGATGCTTAGTCCAATGTTTCTGTAGCCATTGTAGAATGCAGTGTGTAATTTTACCCAAAATTACATTATATTAGGATAGGATATATACATGTCAGTGGGAAAATGTAAGGGTCGTTTTCACATTGGCAATCATCAGCTTACCTTGTACCTACCGTCCGGCAACCAGTGCTATTGCAGTGTTTTGTATATAATTTATGTATTCCTTCAATTTAAGTAAAATCCAGTAAATATTCTAGAACTAAGCATTAATGGTTAACGTTGTAGCGGTTTGTGTTTAAAGTCCTTTCCACTCAGGTTACAGAGATGCTCAGTTAGGTTTTGTTCGTTCGTACGATGACACTCAAAAACATCATCAGTTTGGGAGTTCCACAAAAAGCGCTTTGTTCCTTGTTATATACGCTCCAAGACGAGGAATACTTGAGATTTGGTCATGCATCTCTGGACCAAGGGTTGGGGCGTTTAACATCAGCAAAAATGCAAGGTCAGCAATAGTTTCAATAACACTTTAGATAAATTTGTTTCTAGCCTGTTGCTAGTTTTTTAATTTAATTAGCATCATGTTTTCTTTTTCTCTATATTAAAATATATATGTTATTCTTTTGGTTATACTAATGAATTTTTAAAATCTTTTGTTAAATGCATTTTAATTATTATCCCCTCAAACTTGGGGTCGAAAGACTTCGGCTTTGCATATGGAGCAATTTTAATAATTATAATATAATACCAATCAGGACATGAAAGTACTTTCAACAATTCTATTGCTGCAATGTTATTCGAGCCACTTTTGTAATGACATTTGTTTTTTTCATATCTTAATGATGCAAAAATAAGAATTTAATACCTAACTTAAATTGCAGGTTGCTGTTTCCAGGCTACAAGATGTTTGGTTTAAGCAGCTCTAGTGTAAGCAATATCGGGAACATGCTAGAATGCTGTATACTTGATACTGATGGTGAAATACAATCTATACATGTGCCATTTCATCTTGCTTTAAGGTAATTTCTTATTTTGGGGGTTTATGAAGCTAAGTTAATGAAAGTGTGTCAGTGATCTGACTACTAAGGACTTTTATGATCATTATTTAGCCACGTTTCAAATTATTGCTTGTTACTAGCTAGATTATGTTTTGTTTGTAAGAAGATGTTTAAAATGTGGTTCTTTTTCATTACCCCTTCCTTTGATTCAATTTTATCTAAATCAATTACCTAATAAATGATTTGTGAAGCTATTAATAAGTAGAATTGAATTACATTGGTTAGAATCAATGTTTGGAAAGCTTAAAGATTTCATTGGCTAAAAAAGGTATATAGCCAAATGATCCATGAATTGTAACACCACATTTCTATTTAGTGATGCAGGTAGCCACAAAGCAAGAGACATTCATCTTTTGAAGAAAGTTAGTCAATTGCTACATAAGAAAAAAACTGGTATGTAGTATCATTGTGTTTGTGCAACTTACTAATAGACATTTACAAATTGAGCAACTAATGTATGTTGTCAGATTTTTTTGTGCAGTTGTCTTCGAACAAAGCAACTGACCTAAATTATTACCAAAAGATGATTTTTAGTTTTACTATTTCTAAAAACCACTGGTCCTTACTTTTATCACAATTTGTATAATTGCCATCCCCTATTTGTATTTGATTGCTTTCGTTATTGACAAACTAGGACATATTAAAGCATAACCTGTGAAAAAAACTTTGATTTTGAAAAGTATAAAGAATTTTACAAAAAAGTTTTTAATAGTGGAAAAAATGGATTATTATGATAGTTATATTTCATTTTTTTACTAAATGTTTATAGATCAGTGATGTAGCTTCTTTACAAACTAAAAAAATACAATTTTTTAAATTTGTTAAATTTCTTTATTTTTCTATTCATATTGAATGTTGAAAATATAAGAAAATACTTGAATAATATGTATAATATGGCCAATTTTATAGGCCTATGCTTTCAACTTATCTGTTTTTCAGATTCTTCAGAAATAGTAAAATTGTTGCTTGAAATGCGTTTGTCTTCGATACAACAACAAGCAGTGGTGAAACTAATGCATTCCAAATCAATCGAAATAAACATTCTAAAAAGTTGCATAGAACAAGTCCTGGAACGTGCTAAACAAAGTAAGATATTTGTTCAATGTTTTTCTTTTTGACTATTTTTGTTCAAGATGTTTTAACAGTAAACTATGATTATGATTAACTGCAACTAATAATTTAATTTACTAACTTTAATACGGAACTGAATGCTATTTAAAATTGCTAATAATTATAAACAAAAGGTTAATTTCGTTCAATATTTAAATTTTATCACAATTGGGGTCTTCAGTATTTTATTGAAGTAAAAGATTTTAATACTGTGGTGATCTATTTAAAACTGTGTACAACCTTTAAAACAAGTTTATATTATTTTGTCTCAGTTATTTTTCTTCCCTTTTTAGGGTTAGGGTTGTAGCTAATAGAAAAAGATCTTAAATACCAACACATATTAAAATTGAATCAAATTTCCCAGGTGTAAAGAAAGAAGATCGTACTTTTGTTGAATTTCTTCTTTTCCACTCCCAACTCCTTGACCTTTATGAACAAACTGCTAAACTGAACTCATCGGTTGCCTATCAGAAGCCATGTGGTGATCAGGTAGTAGGTTATTTTGTGAATTAAATATTTTAAAGACATCCACTACTGATTTTCTAGTCAATAAATGTGTGTTGGACAGTCATTCCAAAGTGGTTAATAGGTCACTACAGCTGCAAAGCAATATGATATTTTCTGACCACTTAGTTTATTTGTTAAATATGGTGGTCATGACCAAAATTTAATGCCCACCTTGGCTTCCCTTTGTGTCCCTGTGCAAGGCGCAAAACATTTATTATTTACTACTACGATCCAAAAAATTCAATCATTTAAAAAAAATATTTAGTATTAGTCACACTACACTAACTCTTCCTTCTTTGTTACAACCATGTGTGCCCCCACGACCCCACACCCATCCTGATACATTTGTTCATTCTCCCAGACAGTAGATAGTATGGTTGAGATGCTGCATATTAGCAGAAGTGAGGCTGAGAAATCAGTTCAACTGCAGGAAGATTATCTCAACTCTGGATGCATTCCTTCTGTACTTTTTAAGGTTGGTGTGCTTCTGTTTTTATATCGAAATAATTTTTGTTCTAAATTACCCTTCTTTTTTTGCTATTAACTTTTTCGGATAATTTGTTTTGTTTTTTAGTTTCACTACGCAATTGCGAGGCAAGATAAAACATTTTTTAAGCTGTAACAGTTTATGATTCTTTAATTTTTGAACAACCCATTAACCATCTACCCTATAAAACAAATAATATTTCGTACTAATACATTTGAACCAATATAGGAAGACCACGCAATAAGAATATCAGAATTCCTATCCTGTATATCAATGGACACTGACAACCCAGCACTTTGTAAAATGAACCTTGATGATGAGACAAAGCTTCATTCACTTGGTAGGTGTCCTGTGTTGTGGTAGATGTGGCTTGGATGTAGTTGTGGCAACTGCTGCAACCACCAGGTCTAGGTGAAGGCTTGGCAAAAAATATTAGATGTTGGCCCAAGCTATCTATTACAAAGTTGCGTTAAAAACTAATTTTAATAAAAAAAATTATGTAATGTTATATTAATAAAAAGTTTTTATCTCCCAGGTAAATTTCTATTTCATTCTTCATTGTTTTGCTCCGTCGCGGCTGAAGAGGTGCTTCAAACCATTGGAAGTAATATTCAAGTATCTAACAAAGATCTTCTGATTGTCTTATTTAGCTACTGGCAGGAAAATGAACGGCTTGTTTTGCAAAGTAAGTAAATTGTGACATTTTTTAAGCTATGTCAATAATAAGGAAAAACTGAAAAATTCTTTATATTCGGGTTTATTTAATTAACTGCTGTTTGAGTAATAAAGTACAACCAAGGGTTTTGAGTAAAAAGTACAAAATTCCTTTATTTAAAGATGATCGGTTTTTACATGGTTTAAATAAATAAGCAATGTAAAGTTTATAACAAATTTAAATCCTGAAAATCACAGTCAATAAACAACCAGTTAGTTCCATTAAAATGTTAATAAAAGATACCTTCTTTGTTCTGTCAACACAATAACACTCGATGTATTATAAGCAGCTTTTAAACCAATATTTTCATTATCCATCCAGATATCCCTGAAACAACTGAAAAACTCCTTACCTTTGTAAAATCGCTTAGTCGCCACGACTACGATGCTGACTCATCTGTTGAATCTATTTCCCCCTGGTGGCAGTGGATACGAAACGAAGTATGTATTCCATCGAAGAAACCATTTGCTGCTTATGTGATATCACTGGTCTGTAGGGCGGCTGCTATTTCAATGAAAGCTGCCAAAGAAAAGGTGACTTTTGTTTGACTTATAAACATTGTATCTTCGTCTGATTAAATATGGGTGGTTGACATACCATTAAATAATATGTCTGAGGGATTCTGAAGTAAAATTGCTAAAATATACACTGTATATATGTATATTGTATAGAAATATAAATACAAATTTCAGAAAACCCCTTTGTGATACTTTCGCTTGGTTAGTGGACGAAGAGAACATCTGTAATGTGAAGGTTAAAATTAAATTTTACAGGGTGAAACAGATACAACCCCCGCTACTGAAGGGGATCCCCCTTCATATGAAGAGTCATGTACGGGTACTAAGGAGCAAAGTTTGGGTAAGACACTAAAAACTATCAAATTTATTGTAACAGTGTTTTTCATAGGAGAGTTACCCACTATATCATCGGGTACATGTATTGTGTACTATCCATTTGAAATATATCACAATTAATTTAATTCACGTGGACTATATGTAATATTAGGACATGTGCACAGCATTGAAGCTGTGTTCACAAGCTTCTCCACTGTTGGTGTCATATAGACCTGCTTTTCTCCACAGAATGGGAAACATTGTGGGTGGATCTGGAGCAGTGGAACTTATTGGTGAAACAGCTGGAGGATTGTGTGGCCATTAATACTTCTATTGGACTTGGAAGAAAAATATCTGTAAGTAGCTGAATTCTTTAATGCATTTTAAGTAGGATTAAAATACGTTAGTAAATATCTATGCTGTGATTATGGTAAGGGAATGCCAGTTAATAGAGATTGTTAATTGATTATTAACATTAAATTATGTAAATTGCTGTCAGTGAGCTCTGAAAGATGTTTTAAAACAATATTTATAATATGTATTTATTAGAAATCACCTAATCCACTTATTTAAGTTTAATATGACACATATGATGGCAATACCAGATTCAAATAAAAGTTGTTTTTTTCTATAAAATTTCACATGCTTAGTAATTGTTGATTTAATTTCCAACAGACATCAGATGAAGCCTTAATTGTGTCAGTTGAGGATTTGCTTAATAATGGCCCTGGTAAGCTTTTTGGGTTTATTGTTGTTTCTTTATCCATTGCTGGATAAGACCTAGTCCACATGGACTGTGCAATACCCATTATCCTGCACTGTTCATTTGCTAAACTAGTACAATGTCAGGAATTTCCAGCATGATTCTTACACTGTTGAGGAGCCGTTCATAAATTGTTCTCCCTATCTCCCCATTGCAAACTGACCTCAACATAAATGGCTGCCACTCAAAATCCTGACACAGGAAGTCTTAGATTTTTTAACAATTTAAACTTGAAGCTTGCAACCTAGAGTTTTTCACACAAATCACAGTTTTTAGTTTTCAACACAAATCAGATTAATACTTCGTCAAGGCATTAGTCTTTTAAAGAGAATGTAAGAAAGCATTAACCAATGATCTGCCACACAGGATTTATATCTGAGCTCATTGCCCGAGTCATCACAACCTCCAATATCACTCCAGATGTTCTTAGTGAAGATTATAAATCTCCATCTGATCTAGGGACCCACGAGATCACTTTAATAGGTAAACAATTCGATAACTTAATAAAATCTAATGTACAGATATATATGTATGTTTCACATGCATGAAATTTTTCCAATGTTACATTACAAATGTTCAAATTGTATTACTTTGCAAATTATGCAAGTTTACATTTCGTCCATGTTAGATTCAGTTGCCTTTGTAAAAGTGACACCCAGGGAACCTTTATATAAGCACCAATCATAGAACCTGTATAAAAGCTCCACTTATGAAACTTGTATAATAGCTAATCCAGTCATGATGCTCTATATCCATATTTTTCTTCCCAGATTACCTTCATAAAAAATTGTTTGTGAGGTTTCCGTTCAGCTTATCAACCAATATAATCCACGCTCATTGTTTTTGGGAAGACTTGCTAACATGGAACAAAGATCCACAGGTTTGTTGCTTGGAGCTTATTGACATGAAATTAACTAAGAACTAATAATGACTGCCATTTTCCATGCCCATGGGATAAACTGAAGTTTAATGAGCATCATATTTGTTATGGGTTAATAACGTGGTATTTTATCTTATGTTATCATAAAGAAAAAGTTTTATTGTTATCATATATTGATATAAAATTAACAAAGGTGGTTTTATTTATTTAATAAAGGTTAAAATGATTAATTTTCGTCGTCTCTATGTTATATATTGCCAGGGTATTGCACTTTTCTACACAAGAAAGACATTGATGATATATCGTACCGCCCCATTAATTGTTAGCTCAATAGTTTTTCATTTTTTAAAAGTTTCTTAACAAATTCTCATTAAGGTTCTTTCTATGTTGTCTCGCTCCATCTCACACATAGAGATGATAAGATGTGAACCACACGTCCAGCACGGGCTTGCGCTCATGGCTTGGCACACTTTCGTTGGCAAACGATTTTTGTCACTAGCGAGACTTGTTGACAAAGTAGGGAAATCCCCAAAAGATCGACTTTGTAGGAAGGTAAAATGTGGAAATGGAATAATTCAAATACATTGTGGAACACTAGTTGTATAGTGAGGTTTGAAGCAAACTGAAAATAAACTGGTTGTATAGTATATATATATTGACCCACATTTATATGTGGACATTGTCCATGTTGTCCTTGTTGCTCCTATCCACCATGTTGATGAATCCAATTTAAATGAAGTTTTTAAACCGGTAATGGCTCCTAGAAACTTTTACTAACAGTTTTATCAAAGGTTTTTGTGCAGAACAGTTAAAAAAGAAATAGGAATTGCGAGCACAAAGTCATTATAGTTTCGTTGAGACGCAATCAAACCAAATTTATTACATCCCACTACACAGGAAAGCATGAACTAAGCCACTACCTATTCCATTATTACCGAAAAATCAAAGTGGCACAATGAATAAAAAAGTTCCATATTAGAGTAGTCTATATGTGATTATAAAATTTTATAATTATGTGCTCACGGACTCATTAAAAACTTTCGCAAACTCGGGTTGTGAAACTCTGACCTTACAATGATATATTGTTAACAGGAAGTTGGAATTAGCGACACGATGATGTCAGATTTCTGTCGGTGTTGTACCCACCTCCTCCAAACAATAGCTGACGTGGATCCTGATCAATTCCCGCATTCACAACCTTCCAATATTCAGAGTGCAGGTTTTGAAATTTAATCATTCCTTTATATTTATGTTTTCTTAAGATCCATCCTTGTATTATTAACTTATTAAATTTTGATCTTATTATTTGTTTTGTATTTTATTTATTGTTTTTCAAATACAATGAATAATCAAAATAAGCAATCCACCAAGATAAAGAACCTTAATTATAGCTTCAAGCACATCGGCAAACAAGTTGATGCTATCGGAGAACTGTTGGCATGAGGCCAGGGGGAAGCCTCCTCTATTGTTGATTTGGCTCGTGATCAACCTGGTGCAAATTATGCACGCTCGTACAGCACAACATGCATCTTTGTTTGTAAGTCTTTGTTTTGCGATATGGTTGCTTTGTTTGTTAAGTCTTTCCATGGGTAAATTTAAGTCTATTTTGTATGTACACAGTACATGGAGATTGTTGGCTAACTGATGATAATGAACTTAATCATATCTCCCAAGGTCACTCTATGTTTAAGTGCTAAGTACATTCCGCCTATGTAGTGGATTAAGTCTATTTTATCAATTAATACTCCGATTAACAGATATCCAGTTGAGTTTTGTAGTTTTAACTCAATACCATATACAGACACGCCACAATATACAGATTTGTAACATATCAAGGTAATAGTTATAATAAAGGGTTATATCATTTGTCTTGGTAGATAGGGAAACTCACATTACAAAATTGATTTATGTTGCTGTCATCTGTTGTTTAATGATAACTTGTGCCCAAAGTTTAGGGGCATTCAACCAATTATTCTCCCAATCTCTCCAGTTTAAACTGACCTCACAAAAAGTGTCACCACTCAAAATCCTGCCACAGGAAGTCTTTACATTTTTTTTATCTTTTAAAATTTAAGCTTGGATCGGCAACCTAAACCCAAAATCCCTTCAAATTTTACCTACAAATTTTGAGCTGGTAGTGTAGTACCCCTTCCTAAATTTAGAACTTTTTCCCATCAAAACAGCTAGGAGATTCATAATCAACAGCTTTATTTAACAAACCACTACTCCACTATTACAAACTTCACGGCTAAATGAGAACACTGGCACGTAGCTCAGAATATGTCGCTTCCAATGTACAAACCTTGGGGAATCACCACCATTGTTACTCAGCAAAATACTCATTTAAATATCATAACTAAGACCACATGTCATTTCAGGGCGTGCAAAGGTCTAATAATTGGTTATACTCCATCTTCAGTTGGCAACAGTATCACAGTGGGCAGCCAACAAATTGGGAAATATTTATAAATTTGCCTGGTTTTTAACTTTCACTGCTGGTCAGACAGCTTACTGACTCAGCTATCCTTAGACTATTGATATCACATGTACATAACACACAACAGAAAAGCCTTCCATGCTTCTTTCAGTGGTGTGTAATTATTAAGCAATATCTATGCATTTCAATTGGTTTAAAAAGCTTATGTAAACAGTGTGCATGTGGTTTGTTGCAATATTGGCAGACCATCTGTCATGACAAAATCTTGGTCACATATTATATAAAATAATTATATTAATTCCTAGCATACTGCATGGTACAATGGAATTTAATTTACGTGGAGTGAAACCGCTTAGTCGCCTGTTTGACACGACTGGGATAAATTGCTTCATGGATGAGTTAACATCGCAAAAATCCAAACTTCCCAACCGTGACCACATCGACCTTGCAGTGTCAAGCGAGCGCAAACAAGTGAGTCTTCGTGGTGTTATATCAGCCTTTTCAATTTTGGAAACTTTTTTGTATTAAAGTGTTCAAGAAATGCAGTTAACTTTTTTCTGTTTTACCATTATTTGATTGTAAACTTTCTAGCGAACTACATGTGCTTACCAGTATCACAATAAAACCATGTCAAAAAGCTTTTTTTTCACGTACATACCAAACAATTCTGAGAATAATTTTATTTAAGATAAGTGATTGAAAGTTCTCGAATCAATAGACCACTTTCTTTATTCCTAATGACACAGTGGTACCGTACTGTACAAATTAAAATTTAAATATCAGAAAAGACAATTATATGTATTTTTAAAGAGTTGGACAAAATTTGGAATTTTTTGGTTAAGTGTTGTGATATTCTACAGACATTGTTGCAATTGTTTTACTCACTATTTATTTGTAGTTCCTGACCAAGTTGGTGACGGCAGCAGTGGCATCACATGAAGATTCGAAAAAGAAAATGTCCGAGGTGAAGAATTGGGTGGAAACTTGCCTCCAGATGGCGTCAGAGTTCCAAATTGATCGGAACACAGTGAGTTGGACATTTTTTTCTTTCAAGCATTTTAACCTCATATTAAGCTCTATGCACCAAATTATGTGTATATAAATTTCAGATTCAACTCCATTATGTGAATGAATTGTTCAGATATGCACTTGATCAAGATGGCTATGAGGTAACCTATTTTATTTTTATATTTTCTCTGGCATGATTGGTTTATTTGTTTTTAATTAAGTGGTGTTAGCCTGGCCTTTTTATGGTTTATCTGTTCCATTCCTAAAAAAAAAGTTTTTATTTGCGGTTCTGCTTTTTGTGACCAATTAATCGATATTGTTTGGGAATTTTAGTTTTTAAAAAGGTTTTTCATGTTAGTGTAATTTACTAGTGTCCTGGTTCAAGTTTAAGAAAGAATGAGTTGTCCGTTGTAGGTGTTTTTTTAATTTGATTTGTATTGTACTTGTTATCTAATTTTCTTAAATTCAATATTTTTCTAAAGTCTATTTATATTTGCGAAATTACACTTAAACGGAAAAATATTTACCAAAAAGTTTAGTGCCTGACTGGTCCGTTTTTAAGAAATATCAAATTCAGTGACAAATGTTGTTCATAATACCACAGGCACTTCACACTGTATCTGATGTTGAGGTTCTTGGATCAACATTGATCCTCATAGTTGGACAACGATTATCGAGGTTCCTCCTTAATACAAGTCCGGATGATGGAGTGATTCTCCTCTCTCAGATGCCACCTGTTGTGAGCACCTGGATCCGAACTCAAGTGGGTGAATAGGATAATCTTATCCCCTTGTGTGGGGGGCGGTTCCTGTGATAAAAAAATATGTTTTTAATTTGGACATATGTAGTACAAAAAAAGCATAAATTTTAAATATAGAAATACTAAAAATTTGTTATACAAAGATGCCCTTATAAATGATAAAACAATATAATTTTTAATTGTGTAAATTTATTTTTGTAGGATCCAAGCCACCTGGCCAAAGCTGATGTTTCAATAGAACTGATACATGAGTTGGCGCAGAAAGTGGCGTACATGTTACCTGAAAACCACTCCCAGTACTCAATGGGTTTGTATCTGTTAGAAGCTGCTGCTGCCATCAAAAATTCTTGAACATCGTTTAACTTTGTGGAAAACAATTTTGATTGTTTGTATATTTTAAAACACCAGAATTGTGTTAATATGATTGTGTTTCAGTGGTTTGACATCACAATTCCTGGCATTATGTGCTTTTGTAAATTATTGATAGATCTACTTTTATATTAATGCCTTGGATGGTAAAAGATGCCAAGATCACTTCAGAAATGGGTACATGTTGGGTTTTATCCAATTCTTGGTGTTTCTTGGTTTAAAAATTCAACAAATGATGGTACTGCAACACATTTCTATTACAAAAAAATTTATAGTTTAAAATGACATGTTTAAATTGAACTTTTTTGGTATCACTTAACAATGGCCTTGATTTTTCATGGGATTTTGATATAGGTGCTTATCTCATGTAGTTTTATTTATTTTGTGCAATATTTGCTTTTAATAGAGCTATGCTGATATCTAAATGCCATTAAACTACAGTATCAGTGAATTGAGTTTTATGTTTTCTTTTGTGATGTTGTTTTGCATTGAAACATAACTGGGTCATATCCCACAATATGAAAACAGATGTATTATAAAGAATGTGGACATGCAGTATCAGAAATTTTTATGCAGAAATTTTGTATTACAAATCTCATTGCAATAGTCACATACAGTATTTAAGTGCCAACCAAACAACAAAAGCAACCTACCCTAGAACAATTGCATTGCAGTGAATTTTGCACAAATGAGAATGCTTCTCTTTGCCATTCAAACTATGGCAATATATGTTTTATCATTAATTAGCAACCACAGTTCAAATAATCTTATCAGATTCCTACGCAAAACGCAGATAATGATCTGTTGACATTGGACAAGCAATTATTTGCAGCAAATGTTGGTATATTGCACAGGTTACTGAAACTAAAAATGCTTTAAAAATTTGTTAAAATGTATTGCAGGACATGTAAGGCTGTAAGTGGTCACGATCACAATAAGTTAGTTTGTTTTTGCTCTAAAATACCTTTTAGTGAGTAAACTTTTCTAACCTCTGTGCAATACTTAAGTGTTGAAAGTCTCCATGTCAGATTTATTTTTTATGTATTTATTTTAAAAAGCAGGTTAAAGTGAAATATGGGGAAGTTTTTAGTAAAAATTCTTCTGTTGTGCTTTGTTCTCAAGTTATCGGAGGTAATAACCACTAATTATCCACATTTTTTATTAAAAACTGAACCATTATTTTGATTTGAGCAGGCAAATGCAGTTTACCGCCCGAGAATAGCTGGCCAGGGTGGAAAAGTGTTTAAAAATAGTAAGTTTGTATTAAGTGTGTTTATATATTTCAGTAATTTTTCGTTGATCAATCTAAAATTATTTAAAAGTCACCTACCGACCTTTTAATGGCATTTGTACTGTTACAACAACACCAATTATTGCATGTTTATACAATAAAGAAAATGAATTAAATTTTAAATTGCCTCACTCTCCTTTCTTTAATTAAATGCATTATTTACCGAAATATAATCAACTTATATTTTCAGTTGTCACTGGAAAAGGTAGTGAAGATGAAATGAACAAGCAAGAAGTGGGAGATATATTTGATATCAATGCAGGTAATTTGACATCTTGTGTTTTTATTGAGATCAAGTAAAAAATGATCTAATACATTTCATAATGCAGAAGATAATATGCAAGCACTGGAAAAAACAATAATATTGCTGGCCAGTCTTTTAGTTGGATACGCCTGCCTGCCAAATTACAAATCTGTAAATTTGAATACAATTTTAAGTATTAAATACAAAAATTACTTCTTTCCCAGATGCCGACATGATTGATGGAGATATAATTCCCCCGAAGTCCAAAAACACATTGGTTGATGAAGCTCGACATTGGACATCAACTGCTATCCCTGTGGAGCTTTCCTCTAACCTTGGACTTGAGGTGAACATAGAATATGATAATTAGTAATTATCGATGTAATTTGTGTGTTGTCATTGGTGCAACACAGCGTCCTTCCATGTTATAAGTAACATGATGGATTTTTGCCGTATTTTAGGATAGGATATTCATATTTATTCCTGTAAATGGTAAATACAAGGCCATACATTGTTTTACACTGATATTTTATGCTTGAAGAATATTTTACAAGCAATGTTTTGAATAAATATTTAATTGGAACCAGGCAATAGCTGTGATCCAGGAAGCCAGACAGGAATATGAAATGAGGACCTGTCTCACATTTCCAGACCGAACTACTGAGTCGAATTACATTGTGTACCAATCACTTAGTGGGTAAGTATGTGGAGTTTATACACTTTGCTGATTAAAATAGATAATTTAAACCTTCTCAAAAAATTATTGTGTCAGTTTAAAGTTTACCCAACCTGAATCAAATAATCTATATAATCACTTTGTATCAGGTAATAAACAAAATAAAAGTTGAAATGTACCTTATTATATTGGAGTTGACCCACAAGTATATAATCAATAAACACTGCCAGGTTTGTATTCATTACATTTAAATAAATTGTGAATCTGCAGATGCTACTCATCAGTTGGAATGGTGGGAGGAGGACAAACCATCTCAATTGGAAATGGATGCGAGAAGATGGCGGTGGTGGAGCATGAGATGATGCACGCCATCGGCATCTATCATGAGCAATCGAGGACTGATCGGGATCATTATGTTCGAATTGCACTGGAAAATGTGGATGAGGGTGTGTTTTCAACCAATTTTTAGTTAAATTATTTTCTCAAATAATTTTTTTCTGTGGTAATTTGTAAGTTTATACTGATGGTTGGCAGAAAACTAAATATAATGGAACATTATTTATTAATACATTTTCATAAACAATTTTCCTTTATTCTGCTAAATAACTTTATCTGTCCAAACCAAAATTTAAGAATAATTTTTATTATGTTTTTTTTAAGTAGAAACTTTATCCTATTATCCTAATCTTAAATTAATAAAAATACACTATTTTAGGCTTATCACTTTTTAAGCCTGTACAGCTGCTGATTTAAAGTTAAAGAGAAACTAAAAAGCAACAACTTTATTGATTATTTTAATTTTCAAAAACCCACTCACAGGCAAGGAGCACAACTTTAATTCGTATTCATACAACACGATTGATGATAGGAGGGTGCGATACGACTACGACTCAGTCATGCATTATGGGGATACCTCATTTTCGTACGGCTTTTTGTTTTATCATTCACCTGATTTGTTTTGTGATTATTATTTATTATTTGCTTTAGGCCAAATATTTTTTTTGTGTTTGCATAATTTTTTTTTTAAGAAGATAAAAATTAGAAAAGGAAACATTGAAATGACACCTATAATTCCCCAGGTCAAACGGCCAACCCACCATTGTGACCCTTGATCCTGCATTCCAGGATGTGATTGGCCAGCGTCGAACCTTCAGTGTTGGTGATATAATGAAGATTAACCGAATGTACAAATGTGGTCGGTTGAGTACTCAGTTACTGTGTGGATAGTTTTCCTTTAATGAAAATACATGTATTGCAATTGTACTTGGCCTTGTTTTATATTAGTCAGAATTGGAAGATCTATATTTTATTGTCTGTTAAATTGTTGTAAAATAATTTCAAAAAGTCGCTGACTATTCCTATTCCCAGCGGACACACTTCGCGTATCGTACGTTTGTAACTTCGAGGATGAATCTGTGTGCGGGTACGTACAGGACCTAACAGATGGTGGGGACTGGGTGAGGGTTGTGTTGGGGAGTTCACCAGCATTACCCGTGACAGGAACCCTTCCGACCACAGATGGAAGTTTTGGGGTCAGTGGAAAAGGTAATTTGTTCCAAGAAAACCTTATTATAGCATACTTTCTTTCTATAAATATTAAGCATATAACCAGCATTACACTGTTCATTTATAATTTTTAAAAACAGTTTTAGCATACAAAGTAACCTTTTTCCTTTTTATGTCTTTTGTTTACAGAACAAATATGACTAATTACGAGTAATTTTAAGTTTTAATGACCAAGATTTCTTGATTTTGTAAAAATAAGTAAAAACTGTATTTTTTATTTAAAAAACTGTGACTTTCCTGCAGGCAGCTACATGTTGCTGGACACCAGCGTGACAACATCTTCAATGTTTTCAATGAAGTACAAATCCACCGTGCCACAGCAATGCCTGGAAGTTTCCTACTACATGGACTTGCAGACTGACAGTGCTGCTTCTTTGCAGTGAGTTCCACTGTGTGATTAGTGCTGTTTTTCTTTGTGAACTGTGATGTTTTCATTTTAACATCATCCTCCACTCTTCTTGGGCAAGGCACCTTACAGATGTTTTCTTGATCTTTTAGAATCTATAAACCTTTTCAAATTACATCAGTTACTAAACACATACCAAAAGCTTAGGCCACTTGACTATAAGCATATGGCACTTAGTTTACTTATTGTTTATAGCTCTCTGAAGGTAGTAGTAGCATGTAGGACCAAGTTATCCACTTAAAGACGAAAAAATCGAATTCCAGACTGGCAATCGCCACTATTGATCCAACCACTGGAGACGTAACCTCGGTTGGTTCACCACTCACCACATTATCTGGTGACCACGAGAATTTCTGGACCACAGAACGATTTACCATATCTGCACCAACCGAATACAAATTTGCTGTTATTGGAAATGCAGGTTAGTGATTTTGTCCAGTTTAGTTGATATTGGGCCAATGTTTCTGAATTCCTTTTCACATTTTATCTTCACTATCTATATTCAAACTGTTTACCTTTTTAGTTAATGCTCTTACGGTATTGTACATCTTTTTCTAACATTTTGAAAATAAATTTGTTTGTTAGTTTTACTGAAATAATATCAATTCTCTCAGACCAAAATGGTGGTGACGTGATTGCTATTGATGACATCAGTGTGTTGGACAAACCATGCGAGATGACATACTTTGTGATCAACGATTACTCTCAAATCCTAGCAACATCAACACCTGGTGATTACATCTACAGCCCACTTATGTACACAGACGACGGTTATGGATTTCAAGTCAAGGTTTAATTTTGGGAAAAAGCCTCTCTGTCATCATTTAATTCTTTCTGTACATTTGTTTGTAAATACCAACAATGCTAATTTTGGTACTTATGTGGTAACATCACCTGCTATTCAATAGTGTCTAATAGACAAACTAAGATGTGAAATTTAATATATATTTTAGCAATTAAAATACACAGTATTATAAAAGCACACACTGGTATTCCACAAAACCTGAAATAAATATTTCTATACAAATCTATCCTACCCTGCTAACATTACTCTCAAAATTAACACTAAAACGTCACCAATGTACCCAGATTTACCCTGTTGGCTCTACTAGCAGCAAGGCGGGCTACATGGCCATGTATTTCTACGTAGCAATGGGTGAGAATGATGATAACCTCCAGTGGCCGATGTACAACCGCTACATCAAGTTTACTGTGGTGGACCAAGGCCCTGATACTCTTACCAGGATGAGCCAAGCCAATTCTATTCTGTCTAGTGCCTCTGGTGGTTCGTGGGATAAACCAACTTCGGTGAGTACATATGTTCTATTTCCAACTGTCGAAATATGACATCTGATGAAAGTTATAAGTAAATGCTCTGGGATTTGTCGTCTCATTTGTGATTATGGTCAACATAACTACCTATCCAACACAGACCCGCAACAGTGGATACGGCTTCTCAAGCTTCATGTCTGTGAGCGACATTCAAAATACTCGCCACTTCATCAAGCATGATCAGTTGATGATATCCATGCAAGTTACAGGTGATGATAGGATCTTTGTATGCAGTCAACCAACTGCTTGGATGACTACATACTCTAGTTGCTGTTTATGCTTCCCTTCAATGATGCCGGACAAAATGTCTTTAACCCAAAGCGATTGATTTGAGGGTGTTAAACAGCACCATAAAACAGATCTCGAAAACTGAAATAAAAAGAACATTTGTCTTTGCATAAGTGGCTAAAATGTATGATGTTTAATTAAACCTTCTTAGTTAATGATATTGCAAAAACCCACCTTACAGTGGGGTTATCTTTGATTGTGTGAACTTGTCTGTCAAGAAAATCATTTGGCACTCTAATAAAAGTGTTCAGTATGTCCTTATTCCTTATGCGTTGTTAATAACCACTGACACCATTTACCTTATTATAACACTATCACCACAAATCATCTCACTTACCCTACAGACATGACATCTTGGACCACAAGATCAGTGCCTCAAGTCTCTTCCTATGACTCCGACGATGCGATTATTAACCGAGACGAGTTGAGGAATAGGTGCCCTGATACACAGTCGAGCGATGAGTTGTCATCAGCTGAAGGAATAGCGATCGTGTCCATCACCTCTGCTTCCATATTCCTCCTCATGTCAATTGTCATGCTCTACATCTTTAACTCCAGATCAAATGAACTCAAGCAAATAGTCCGATCATTCAAGTGAGTATGGACGTACCGCAGTTTATTGTGTGTTTGCTTTCTAAAAATGCGACATTCAAAGGACTTTACATAACATAAATAAATAAAATGGCGACATGACAAATGTACAATCGCGACATTATCTCAATAAAGATCTTCAACCATATTATCTACTATTGATATTTAATTTTGATTGACATTACGTTTGACCTACGTTCGGTCGCTCATGTTACGTAGTGAACGTGGTAACACTGGTTACGTATTTCTTTCTAATTTTGTTATTTTTTTTTATTATAACTTTAGGTTTAAATGTAGGTTTTAACCCTTATAGAGCTTGCAGAAAGAAAATAAATCTCTTTGTTTAAATTGTTTTTAAACACAATATTTTTTTTTTTATAGCGCTGTGCGAAAGTAATCAGCCAAGTGGAAGAAGTAATCAGTCATGTGGAAGCTTGATTTTTATAATTCTGTTTTATTCTGATGAAATTTGTTGTATTTTGCAAAGCAATATTTAAATATGATGGTATGTATTATTGTGATTTCCATGCAATAAAAGCGTAAATAATATTCAAACTCTCTTGTTTTAATTAGTTGAATTAGGGGTCAGCAACCTTTTGCACTTAAAGAGCGATTTCCACCGAAATTCTACAAAATAAAATTATTTGTGAGCGTCAAAACTAAAAATATTTTTGCTATAAAAGAAAAAAACATTGCGAGAGATAAATACCGAAGTTATAGTAGCAATAAAATTAATAAGAGCAGTAGCAGAAGGATGAAAAAGTCGTACGCTGCTCGGGAGCCGCAGGTTGCCGGCCCCTGGGTTAGATCAAGTTTTGCTCACCAAAATACATCTTCTAGAATGGTAATTTAAAATGATCTATAAAATTAACACATTGAAGATTTTATCGGAATTAATACAATAAAATTTTCTAGGCCAGAATGGCAACGATATGATTAGTTTTTTTGTATAGGTATAGCCGGAATAGTTAAATCTCTGGTGCAACATCATAGTCGTTCGAACATGGGTAGCCTATGCGTGCCCATCTTTTGGCCAAAACCGATAGTAGGAAATTCATTTTGAAAGATTCTTTTCAATTTACTGGGTCGAGACAACTGTCCAATCACCCAAGGAATATAGTGTGAGTAAAAAAAGAAAGTAAAGATCGAATAAAGCACTTGTCTGATTATGGCAGTGAACCCCGACACCAGAACACGATTGCTTGCAGTGTTGATATATACCTAGTTGATGTGGCAAGTCTTAAACACATTGCTTTGACAATGCCATTCGAACTCGTTTTAGTTTATATTTTCGCTGCTTCGTGACTTGTTATGTAAAATTATTTTTATCAATCTGCAATTACATTTGCAGATACTGCTCCAAGGTCAGAGCTTTAGACAAACAACTGCGTACTCGATTGAACCAACAAGGGGTCTGATAATTATATGATTAGTTCTGAACATTGCACTTTACTTTTCGGTTGAATTTTAAGAATTCTGAAAACACTTCAACTGCACAAACATGCTTATCATCGACAAACATCAGCAACAGTTGCAATCTCTTTGCACAATGCTAGTGCAACATGTAGGCTAACGAATATTCACCTAATAAATAACTCCACGCATTTACATTAGCCAGGTTAACGAAATATTACAGACGTTTATGACAGTTTTACAACAAAGCTTAAACAGTCTATAGAAATATGTAGATCTTGCTTATGGTAAGTGTTGAACCCTGCATAAAATTATTAATCTTTAAATTGTGCAGGTGTGGAAAATCTATAATGAAGCTTTTGGTTGTTTTTGTTCTAGCCACAGCTGCTTTTGCTCAGGTAAGTCCTTCGTAAGTTTGTTAATTTATTTATTATATATATGATATTCATGTTTATACCCGTGAATAGAACAATTTTTTTTTTTTTTTTTTTACTGCGCCAAGTTTCGAACCCAGGATGGGCTCGTCGCTAGGACCGTTTTTTTTTGTATAAGAGTCGGTATATGTATCGGTCGCGTTAACCATACGGCCACACGACCGTACAGAAAAATCAAGGGGGTTAATACACGGGCAATCGTCAGATCACCTAGCGCCCACCGTCGGGTTACCGGAGCTATTATAAGTGTGTTGCGTTTCATTCGTACATTTCTTCAATTTGGTAGAACGCATTAATTTGCTTGGTCCAGACCATTTTCCGGTAAATGCCCTGCCCAAGGCCACAACCGAATAGCAAGCGACCAGTTTCAAATATGCAACCCTTCGGCTGAAATGCGTCATACTAACCCACCAAAGTAATCAGTCGGATTGCCGACTTATGTGAAAGTTATGCCGTTGAAATAAATAGATTATTAAAAATTCATTTATTAATGGCTTTTTATAGCTTTGTGTATAACTACACTGTACTTTATTCTCTTTATACGAATGGTGATCTTCCATTGCAGCCTCTTCTGAAGAAGCAGAGGATCGGTAGTAGCGGTGGATTTGTCACTGACAAAGGTAGACCTAATTAGACAATTAGACAATTGCATTGCAGATTTTAAAATTTATAGATTCAGGCGGGTTGGGTGATTTAGAGAAATTTTCCCCGACCGGTTAGCTTAATCGGCAAGAGTTTTGGCGGTCCACAGTCGGCCGAAATGTTATGGGGTCGAAAGTCGACCCTGGCTTGATGGTTGTGCCCTCGGAAAATAAGGCAATTAGCGGACATCGCCTAAACACAGTAGATAAAAAAAACTAAAATTGAAGGAACGTCTTCAAGAATATGTACACCACACCATGCTATAGCTTCGGTAAAATTACCGTTGCCGCGAGGTAGTCATAAGATTACCAATATAATGACACTTTCCAGTTTTTTTCAATTAGTGTGATAAAACATGAATATCCCATCCTATGCCCTGGTTACATGTATATTTTACAGCATATTTTAATGGTGACGGAGAGGTTCGTGAATTACCCGCGATTGAAGATATCTTCGATATAAACAACAGTAAGCGTTTTTGTGATTTGAGTTGTTTAGTTGGTACGACGGATTAGTCTGTGGGTTAGTCCAACGCCTTTCAGCCGAAGGGTTTCAGATACGAAACTGGTCTCTGGCTGGTCGCCATATAGTCGGTTGTTTCCGTGGGCAATGCGCTTAACTGGCATTGCCCAGCGGAATAATGCGTTCTACTCGAGGTGATCCGACTACTGCCCGTGTGTTAACGCTCCTTGCGTTTTTCCATCGAATGGGATAAACATGTATAAACTATCCTATCCTTGATATCCTTGATCATTTATAACCAAAGCGAACAACATTTTTTTATACGGCATAAAAATATATTAATAACAAATTGCAATTTTACCTATTCATAATCACAAAGGTTATAAAGTAGGTGCCGCTTATTATGACCACGGATGATATGACCAGCAGCTTAATATGACCAATTTGGCAAGGTCCGGAATTTCTCTATTTAAGTATTTTTCCGTCACACACTTATAACTTCGCTTTTTCAACCTGCGTGTTTTATGTACGCATTCATGTCGCATGTACCCTCTGTTCCGGGTCTTAATGACAAAAGAGTCACGTCGCTATGACGTAGAGTTACTAACACAGTCGTACAGTATTATTACATACTATAACAGTATTTATAATAAGTTCTTTTACGCAACATTAAAATCTAAAATAATATTTAGGGAGTTTACCTTTTGGTAATTCCCCCGGATGTTAAACGTACAAAACCAATGGCAATTGTTTTAATATTGTGTACAATGTTACAATAGTTTGTCAGGTGTAATACAACGTTTTGTGAATGAAGAAGTTGTCTGACGTTGATCTAAATTAACCTGCTCTTGCTGTGCATTAGCCCCAATAGAGGAGGTAACAATTCCCAGGCCGTAATATAGATTGATTGATTAGCGTGTCGCCTATTAGCCATAGAGTTGCAGTTTCGAGGGGACTTTTGATCAGCACATAAACTGTCCCTTGGAAGTGAAAAATCTGTTTCAAATGTAGTGCTGCATATGCAATATATTTACAAAACCTATATTTTATCCACTTATATCCAAAACAAATATAAACAGGGATCCGGGACCAAGGATTGATAGATGGTGACATCCGAACGAAATCTGTGGGAAGAAACTCGATCATAGACAAAGCACTTTTCTGGCCCACCACCACAATTCCTATTCGATTTGGCAATCGACTGCCACTGCTGGTACATAACATTTAAAGTTTAAAAAAATGTGTTGAAGATATTATTGTCTCTATATCCACAGCGCAACATTCAGATACAAAATATACTTATATGATGTCATACCCTGAAATTTCAACTAAACTTCTTTTTATTTAAAAAAACTAAACCTTAATAAATATCCCAGGCTGTGTCAGGCATCGAGGATGCAAGGCAGGAGTATGAAATGAGGACTTGCTTCTCATTTCCAGATCGCACAAATGAGCAAAACTTTCTTGTTTATGAACCTTTAAGCGGGTAAATATCAATTTTTTTTCTCAGATTAGCAGATGTGTATTTATGTTATGTTTGCCTTCATTATTCTAAAACAAACTTTGAAGTGTAGACTTTTATGAAGAAATATGACTTGAACAAAAAAATCTGCCAATTAAATTTTATCTATAATATTAAGTAACCATCAACTACAGAACCTTATATTTATTGGTGTTGTAAAATTGTTAAGTGATGTGAAAAGGTATGTGGTTCTAAAAGTACAGCAACAAGTAATATTTAATCAACATTAACTAAAGTAGCTTCTAAAAGTTGTATGAAAGTTGGATTAGACATTTCCTTTTTAGGATAATTAAGAAATAGAATACTGTCCAAACTGATTTTTTACTGTGTCGATGTGGTCGAAATGTTTACTAATTAGTTCCATGCATTTCTGTAGATGCTGGTCGTATGTTGGAATGCAGGGAGGACCACAAACTGTGTCGATTGGTAGCGGATGTGAAATGATGTCCACGATCCAGCACGAGATGATGCATGCCATCGGTATCTATCACGAGCAATCCCGCACAGATAGAGATGGCTATGTCATAATTGACACTAACAACATTGATCCAGGTATTTTATTAGTTTTAGTATAACCCAGTAATCCGTAAGTTTTAGGCGATATCCACTGAGTGCTTTGTTTAAGTACACAACTGTCTAGCCAGCAGCTGATTTTAATTCTAGGACTATTCTGCTGCAAAGCCCAAAGCTTTAAACTATCTAGTCGGACTACCTAACGTATTTTCTACAACTTATCAGAAAGATAGAATAATTTTTTGTAATTATTTACAGATATGGTGTACAACTTTGACAAGTACAGTTATGATGTGGTTGACAATCGGCGTGTTCCTTATGATTACAACTCTATTATGCATTATGGTGATACTTCATTCAGGTATAGAAAAATCGCAACTTAATTTAACATTTTTAATCATCCTTATTCAATTACCAAAAATGTGTACAAGTATAAAAACTTTAAGCAATGATAGTTTAAGTGTCAATGCTGCTATTTTAGTTCAAATGGAGGAAAAACCATCCTGACAAGAGACCCGGCATTTCAAGATGTGATTGGACAACGACGAACGTTCAGTGAAGGAGATGTGGATATGATCAACAGGATGTATCCTTGCGGTGAGACACGTATTATCAAAAGTTTTAAAGCCTTCATTCCCACATGTTTATGAATTCAGCCTTTTAAAATAATGTATTAAACACAATTATTTTTATCAATATTTAGCTGACCCACTACGAGTGTCGTACACTTGTAACTTTGAAGAAGAGGCAGTTTGTGGGTATGTGCAAGATACCACTGACCAGCTTGACTGGAAGCGTTTTATTGTCGGTGAATCAGACCCTAAGGACTTCAACTTGTTTGTACCTGCAGTGGACAACACACATGGCAAAGCAAACACAGGTAAAGTTTATAAATAATGATTATTAATATAACATGAACATATACCAGATTTAAAAATTTATAATTCAAAAATATAAATTCGATTTATAGACGAAATTTTTCACTCCAAAAAATTTTCTAAAAACGATCTGTGTATTTCACCTCTTCAGTCTCTGCAAAATATATCTAAATTTGTAATTACCAGTATAAACCAAAAAAAGATATTGGAAAGTCTTGTCTATCATCACGAGGCAAAACACTTGTATAGTACAAGCAATATTCTGATCACACCAGAACATTTTATAAAGTGTGTGTTGAGTAAAGTATATTACAATGCAGGTAGTTACATGGTATTTGATACAAGCAAGAAAGTAGCTGGTGACGTAGGAAACTTGGTCTCCATGCGATTGAAGAGCCGGAATGTGAAGCAATGTCTTGAGTTTGGTTATTACATGGATTTGGTGGCTGGAAGTAGTGCAGCAATGGCGTAAGTATGCTGTCCAAGTGCCTAGAAATGCCTTTAAACTGCTCAAGAATTATACCATAGAATCATAGTCACATAGCATATGTGATGCACACATACAGTGCTACTAACTATCTTTAAATCTTATACCTTAGTTCTGTGTAAAATATGTGTTATCCCTGACAACACTGCACATATTACATTACAACATAAATGTTCTTTTTCCTTCAATATGATTTTAATTCAAACCTAAAAACATTAGAACACGGGTTAAAATATTTGTTTGATTTCATATCATACATAATGAAATAAATTACTATTCAAACGTTTTTCCAGTGTTTACATTGGCACAATTGATCAGTCGAATGGGGATATTCTCTCAGCGGCTCCTGTAGTGACAATATCTGGTGACCACGGAAGCTACTGGAACACTGAGAGACTCACGATACAAGCCCCAGAAAAATATAAGCTTGTTATTGCGGCAAAATCTGGTGGGTTTTCACAGTTCAGGAAGTAGTATTAGACACTTCGATTACAGTATATTCAGAGAGAGCAATACAATAAATATTATTAAAATATAATACAAATCTAATTTTTCACACTAAGAAAATACCAATTTTTGTGCAGTAGTTGTATTGTTACAAACAAATCAATAAATCCTTATAACAAAATTAATGATTTTAAATTAAATACAAGAATAATAAACAAGGATCAATATAGATGCATATACTGATGATGTGGTTGCAATTGATGATATCAGCATATTGGACAAGCCTTGTGAAACAGCGTATTTCACCATCAATGATTTCAGTGCTCTGCTTGATTCAACTGCCAAAGGTGACAAACTCTATAGTCCACTTTTGTACACTGATGAAGGATTCGCTTTTAAAATCATGGTAAGTGCTTCCAATACAGTGTAATAGTATTTTTTGTTTTACCAAGTGATTGTAAATTAGTAAACCAGGGAATTATCACACAGGCAATCGACAAACCATTTATCGGAACTAATGTAGTGTTTTATTGATAATATGAATAAGACATTCTTAACGTTTAATAAAATCCATATATTTACTAGGTTTAGGTGATGTTTTCTAACGCTACATGTTAAGGACACAGGGTGGTCAGGTCAATACTCCTACCAATTGAGCTACCTAGCCAAACTTATATAAGTGCTTCTGATAAAATTTGATAATTTTTTGTTTCCATTCCAGTAGACACACGGCACCTATTTTTTTTTCTTTTTGTAAATTAGGGGAGTTAACATTTTGTAAGTTTAGGAAGACAACATTAAAATATAACAATTATTCAACCAGAATCAAGAATAAATGCAACTTCATTTTACAGTTCTTTCCACATGGATCAAGCAGTGCAGTTGATGGCTACATGAGCATGTATTTTGCCATCGCACAAGGTGTCAATGATGACAACCTTCAATGGCCATTCTACGATCAAGTCATCAAAATGTCGGTGGTCGACCAAGGTCCCGATGCACTCACACGAATGAACCAGTTTTCCCAATATATTACAAGTAGTGCCGGTGATCCAAATTTTGACCAACCAACTACAGTAAGTCTAAATATTCCTGTTTATCGCCGTGGTTGGGTATCGACAGTTTTGTGCCTTGCCCAAGAACATCCATGGCACAGAAAAATTGCCAAGGTAAAATTTATTTCCAGAACTGGATAATGGTCGAAGACTTTAACTACCAGACCAAGTAAAGAGGAAAAAATTTACTGTCAGACAACTGGTCATTTAAAATTTTAAAATGCTACTGCTTAGGTTGTAGGTATACAACTAACTTATTTATCTAAGTTATACTGTATTTATAAGTCCATTACGATCAACTAGAGTAAATGAACATCCAATCAGCACCTTTAAACCTGCCAACTTCAGAGATTAAAGGCCAAGGTCACCACAGAATCAGCAATTTTACATTTATAACTTAACCACAAATAAGTGAGAAAAAAACACATTTACTTCTTATAGGAAATCAATGGTGGATGGGGTTATTCAAACTTTATGTCACTCAACGACATGCTTAACACACGCAACTTTATCAAAAATGATGCTGTGGTCATTTCTATTAATGTTAGAGGTAATTATTATTATTGTTTTTTTTCTTCTAAACATTTTTTGTACTAAAACTAATAAAAAGGTAGGGGGAAATTAATAAGTCAGCTATATTTCCCTTTTGATTACTTTTAATAGACTTGCAACTGCTTTTGCCATATTTCAGTCATATATAATTTATAAAAATTGTCCAGCAGAACTGGTGACAGTACATTAAAAATTTCACTGTTCAGCAGGGCTTTCCACATTCCTTGTATCACAGAAATTGTAACTGGCAATCTAGTATGGACTGTTAAAAAACAGCTTCCCAATTGGAAAGTTTGTGATATTTGCCGCATTATTCTATAAATGTGCATTTAACACACTGGGGATAAGAAATTGCTTACATAAACTTTTCTGTTTGAAAAAATTGTCCCCAGACCCCATACAAGTCAAAAAAATGTATACCCTTTTATGGTTTGTAGATATGAGAGCATATAAACGTGAGCATGCCAGTGCCTTTGCCGAACCTGAACCTGCTGACCCTGTGATAAGATCATATGAAGCTTCTCATGAGGATGATACAACTGAACATGAGGATAGTGACCACGGCCATGAAATCAGTCTTCCAATCTTTCCATGCCAAGATGACGATGATGACAGTGTATCAACATCAATGGTGGTTGGGATCACCCTTGGATCATCACTCCTCATCTTCATAGTGATGTCAGTGATCCTAATGTGCACAACTAAGGCCCATAAACAAGCACTGGCCGTTGTGGTGACCGCAAGTGCAAGGTCAGTATGTTTAAATTTGGAAATTATTATACTTTTAGGCATGCGTTGTGATCCTGCATAAGTATTGGCCATGCAATAGATACAGGACTTGTACACCCTACCTAACCAGCAAGTAACTTTTTTCGTTTCATAACCTTAAATACAAGATAATTAAGTGTTCGAAAATTTTTGTAAATATTAAAACACATGGTCCGTTACTGGTAATTGTCAAATCACCCGAGCCATTGCTGTATATTGTATATAGAATTAAAATGATTTTGCTGTTGTAGTTAGCCCAACCAAATAGCCAGTGCTTTTAACCAGCAGTGCTACTGAATGACTTTATTGCCAATAGTAGTACTTTTAATAGTACAATACCTTGGAAGACAATTTTATTTTTTGCAACTTCTTACTCAACTCAACTATTTTGATCAAAACAGAGCCAATCAGAACAGCAGCCATTTTAACAACCTGACTTATGAAGCGGAAGATAATCTGAAGAAAGTAAAAGCCTGATCTTTTGGAAAAACTAGCCTCTCTATAATTTATTTACTATTATTATATACCAAATGCTGTTGCAATATTAGATTGTTATTCCGATCTGTATTTTTGTAATTTTTGCGAAAATCTGATAAATAAAACAAATATAACTGCAATTAATATCTTGATTGAATACAAAAATATAAAAAAAATCTAAATAAAAACATGAAGAATATAGGTAAAACAGTGTAAACACAGTCAGTCAGAACTACTTTTTAATGCAAATTATGGAAGTTAAAGCAAGATTTACCAAATGTTTAAGGGCTGTGAATATAAAAGTCATTTTAAAAAGATATATGGACCTCAAACAGATTTAGACAATATTGCTTTGGTTTGAAGACGTTTTGTGAAATCTTCGAATAACGTCAAAAATCAATAGATCAACTTTAGCTTTGTTTTTACTGTAGATGTTTAAAACAATTCCTGACAACACCAATGCACCTGCCCATAGATACCTGTGGAAATAATATTTAAAACACTTTTCAACAATAAGTCGGATAAGAGAAAATGCGAATTGCCTTTTTATGTGGGTAAATGCAACTGAGTAACAAAAATAATAATAATACACAACAATATCTTCTCCATGGGTAATGTGCATTAAGGTTATCTAATGGTGGCTGGTTGAATACAGATATTACCCATGTTGCTGTAAATTAAATCTCGCTTTTTCAGGCCGGGTCATTATAATGAGTATCTATTGAGCAAGGAAAATATACTTACATTATCGAAAAAGGCTTGGTGAAAAACATAAATGAGAGAACCATGGTCACAGCCTTCCTGCAGGTTGTTACAGTGACAGCCAACAAAGCACCAAATGTTCTTACAAGATGAAGCACAAACAGAATGCCAACATAGCCAGTGAATGAAAATAAAAATAAAGCCAACAAAATCTTCATGTTCTGCATAAACAATCAATATCAATACATTTTAATCAAAATTTAAAATTTTGATACTAGTAGGCTACTGGTAATGCAGTTATTAAATTTGTCTGGGTATAAAACTGATATATTTAATTTTTTATATATCCACAAAAAAAAACTATATTCAATTATGATTTAAACATGTACAGGTATATATACTAATAATCAATACTTATACGATTTCTATAAACTTTCGGTAAATACTGAATCTAGAGTTCTTATATACCAGTACTTACAGTGACCATGAAAAGAAACACATTGAGGACACCACCGTACATTAAATGACCAATGAGCAAAATACAAAAGCCAATTCCGTACGAATAAAGGACAAGTTCTGCATTTGACGTTTTGTAGTTTTTGAGAGTTAGTTCTTGCATATTACCTGAAGTTCATATTTAAAGGTGAAATATAATAAATATTATGTACTAATATGAGTTTTCATGTCATATACTGAGAGAGGGAAGCCTTGCATATGCAGTGCATCTAATACTTTGAATTCATATAAATAAATAGTATTAACTATGCCTGGTATAACATGATAAGAGGCATAACTCTTGAGTGTGTACCAAGTTAAGATAATCAGTCATTTAAACTTAAGTTTAATGTCTGTAACATGTCACTGGATTAGGCCTTATCACATGTAAGTCAACTACTATCTTATATGATAAGAAGTACATCCACATTGATGTTAGTAAAACCTAATCAATTATGGGAATGAGAATTTATTTTAGTGGCCATGCAGAATAAAGCAAATATAGTCTTAAGTCATTTCAATGTGCAGCCTGTGAGTCACAGGCTGTGACTCTATTCCAGAGTTTGTAAGGTGGCAGCCATATTAGTAGATTTTAAAGTATAGAAAATTATTCAAATTGGATGGGAATTTTAAGTGGTTAATCAAATTGTAAAAACATCGGATAACATTTAAAAAAACACAATACCTATGGCGGCATCGGAGCATAATGCAAGTGAAATGAGAAGAATTCCAGTTGGGTCAAAGTTTGGAGAAACTTTTTGATCGGTTAGAGTGAACATAATCAAGCCAATTGTCATCATCAAACATGATATAAAGTCAAATACTGAGAACTTTTTGCCTGAAACATGATAAATTAAGTAAGTGCAGAAAATATTGTGTAACATACTAGAAACATGACTGTAAACATAATATTATAACCTTATACATTTTTTCAGCAAATATTTGGTTTTATTAAACAGTTTTAGTACAATGAGTTTACATAACTTGATCTAAACAATACACACTATGGAATGAGCCATATATAGAAGTTCTTGTAAATGAAATCTAGTCATTTGATGTATCAGCTGAATGAATATACATGGTTTATTGAACAGGATAATTATTGAACCAAACAATTCACCTTGAATTAGTATACCACCGATCATAACTGGTATAAGTTTGCTTGATTTAAATATAACTTGGGTTGGGTAGTTCAAATATCCAAGTGATGTGTTGGATAGACCCATGGTGCCAATGGTCAGAATAGCAATACCCAAGTACGTTACAAGTGGAACTCTAAACATAACAAAAATTGTAAGAAATTGATTTGCGTTGTAAAAATGTTTAGCCTAAGTTTACCATCCATAGTAGCTACTGAACATGGAAAAATGTGGTTACGATATTTTAATTCATTAAAAAAAGTATCAAAAATGAATAAATAAAAGAAAAATAAAATAGTTAAAGACCAATACTGTATGTTTTTATTACTTATTAAAAATATATATCATTTTTTTATGCATAAGACTATTTTTTATAAAAAACAAACACATAAGGTGCTTTAACATGATACTTAGCATCATAAAAAATTGTGCAGTATAGCAAATGTGTTTTGCTAATTAATTTTTTAACTTTTTTTGTAATTACCAGGTACTAACAATGAACCAGATATGTTCCTTCACGTAAAAGACATTCTCAATTAATTTTTAGAAGACAAAAATGATGATTGGCTTTGCCTTTAACAGTTTTACTATTAATAATTTTTAGTTTAAATTAAAAAAAAAATAACATATTTGGTCAAACTAACCGATTTAAATTACAAATTTGGATTCATATTTAAATATTTATATACTAAGAAACCAAAAATTCCAGCCAACAGTTAATTGTATTAATATGACTGTAGTAACACCTTCTTTTAGTATTCCCA
>CH002799.1:59992-94067 GCA_000149265.1 Ciona savignyi
TGCAAACTGCATAAGAGTAACGAACATTCCGTGTTGTTTAACTCCATCAATTCTGAACAAGTATTCCTTAAAAAAAACAACACGTTTTTAACAACTTTTATCAATCTAACTGGTAAGTAATTTATTATAACTGTGATATATTATATATAATTAATAAGCACTACTATTCTTAACAGTAAAAATAGCAACATGCTGATCAAGCGCACAAAATATAAGTAAAAATTCTCACCTGGCAGTAACCATACATTATAAACAGTACAAAGACGGTAACAATGCACACTGCAAGTTGAATTGAGTCGGGGAGTAAACTTAAGTTTAACCCACATACTCGGTTGTCTTCTGCAAGCTTACTTGTTTCGACTTCACGAGTTGGTGAAACTTGTCCAAGGTTGAGTTTTGTGTGTTTCATATTGGGGTTAAGTTTAATTACCTACAAATATTTTAAACTGACTTATTCCCTAACCCCAACACCAAACCTGTTTTAATTAAATGATACCATACTTGTAACCTTCATATAATTGGCTTATATTTACAACTAAAACAGAGAAAAATGATGTTTAATTTAACAGGGAGAACCTTCCAATTGTTTTCACAGTTGATTAGCTCAAGAGGATATACTGAAACATATAACAATTGATTTAAATGAATGCATATGTCATTTATATCCTGTCTGGCATTTCACACAATCTAACTCATACAGAGTGTGCAGCTGAACAATTTAATACTTTATATGCTGAGCAACAGACCAAAAAGCTCTAAGACACTAAGGTCCACTTCCATTGAACAAGATCTAATTCCAACAAGCCGGTTCAAGGGTATCAATTACAGAATCCTTACCATTTTTATTATAATAATCAATTACGGGCGTGACCTCGAGTATTGTATCTGCTAGCTTTACCACATAAGATGGCTTAATAGCTTAATGATACCAGTAAAATTGCCACCGATGTTATTCGAACCTTTGACATCAGGCTATGCATGCGCAACGCTCTGCCAGATTAAACCAATACATTATGGTAAATATAGAAAGGGCAAACCTGCTTGTATATTAAACACACTGCTAAAGTTCCGTACTTTAGGCACAGCTTTCAAGATAAACTTGGATATTTACTAAAAATATTTAAATAAACCTACGAATACCAGTTTTTTTACACCTGGTACACCCAAGTATTCAGTCATCTTCTGTAGCCTAAGGCATGCTGCCGTAATAGTCGTAAATACTATTATAATGTTCAAATAGGTTTATGCCCACGAAATGTATTACAAAAATTTTTTTTTTTATTAAATCATAGTTATAAAACCCTCCCTCCAGCTTAAC
This sequence comes from Ciona savignyi, assembly GCA_000149265.1. Lineage (NCBI taxonomy): Eukaryota > Metazoa > Chordata > Ascidiacea > Phlebobranchia > Cionidae > Ciona > Ciona savignyi. The sequence continues at coordinate 61,311 of CH002799.1, forward strand.
GCAGCAAAAATCCCTTTCTATTGATTTTATCTTCTTAACCACCACTGCTCACCGGGTGCCTCTAAATACTACAGGACCGCTTGGATCACTTAGATTGCTATGGAAAGTAATTCTAACCCTGTCTCAAAAACTAATCTCAACCCCAGAACTAACTTTAACCCTAACCCTAACATTAATAATATAATGGCTTTTGTAATTACGAAGTATAGTAAGCGATCCAAGCGATTCAAGCGCTTCATGCGATCCAAGAGGTCCTGTAGCATTTAGAAGTACCGCTGCTCACTAACAACGTTTATTTCCAATGTTTACATTTCCCATGTTGGGTGCCGTCATGCGTGACTGACCACGTGTAACTATGGTATTCACCTAATAGAAAACCAATCCCCGAACCATCAGAGAAAAATATCCGTGGAACGGTCGTCTTGAGCCGAATGATCAGACCTACCGATTCATTAATAGAATTTCGCAAAAAATAGCGACTAACGAGCCAGTAGCGATTTGTAACTTAACCTGTGAAAGAGCTAGTGGTTGTGTGGCGGAAGAACAGCGAGCGCGTGGAGCGCGACAGGATAGGATATGCTAAGATATTGATAATTATCCCCGTAATCTCAACCACCAGACTAACCGCCGGTCAGACATACAATCGACCAATTTAAACAGGAACCGATTGACGTGCATATAACGGGTCACGAATACAAAACCAGCCGGTACACCCCCCCCCCCCCCCCCCCGCGCGCTAAAATTTTAAGTTATACGTTTTTTTTTTCGAAAAAGTAGAAGAACAAGAGCAATGTTTGTGTGGGTACGCAATAACCACAGTCGAATTTTAAAACCGGATGGTCCATGGAGGAGGGCTTGGAGAGGCCTGTACAAAATAGTTGACAAGTGTAGAAAACATAAACGGAAAATGTGGTTTATTTTTTTAAGTACAGCTTACATCCGGAATAATATAAACCACGACAGAACTTATATTACAGAAAACACAAGTAACACTCGTATAACGGCATTGAAATTTAAACGTGTCAGACTGGGCATTTCGAAACACGTGTAGCAAAAATATCGACCAGTTAGCTGATATTCGAGCACGACAGACGGTCCAGCCAATAAGGCAGCAAAATTTTAAGATATCTCATTTTTTAACCAAGAAAAGTTTTGAACGATGGATTTATAATCGTTAGCCTACACATTAATGGATATATATGTCGGATTTATAATGAATTCTGTATATGAATCGGTTAAACATTTGACCATGTAACATTTCCACTCCCTTTATAAATCGGTCAAACATTTGACGATATAACAGTTCCATTACATGACACCCCTGAACGGCAGGGTTTCTGAAAATGGTGGCATTACATTAGGCTCAGCATTTCTCGGGTGTTCTGCCGTAACCTTCTGCACTCTATGTAGTCACTAACATAATGAGCTCTGACCACCGTTTGTTCGGCAAAGTTTGGCTGCCCAGAAGGCGTTGGGATATGCTCCGATTTTAAAGCTTCAAAGAACGCCACGAGGCCTGTAACATCGCTGATGGCCGTAACATCGCCACCAGGTTTATCGTTCTCACAACAACTGCAGCGAAACGATTCGGGGTTTTCTCTGACAAAAGGACCCAGAGGAAATGTGTTGTAGGAACCTGGTGCGTTGACGGGGTGGTGTGCGTAAAACACTGTGTCGTTTGTAAAGTAGTAGTTCTGAGTAACCTGTGCAACAAGAAAAGTATCTTATTCTGGAAACTTAACACAGCGAAATGATCGTGTTTATAAGCTGACACAGTAAAATACATACAGTTTAACTGATTCGTTAGACATGCCTGGAGCTGCATGAGTATTTAGGTCCTCCTTTTAGAACACGTCCTCTATACTAATGGAAATAATAACATACCCGAAAACAGCCAAGCCAACATGGCTCCTATTGGCATAATATGGAATGGATTGCATAGAAAGCATCGAGGATGATGTGGGAATTAAAGCCGTTTCACGCAGGCCACAGGAAACCGGGAAGGGCTTGTCCATATGGGCAGTAAAGATTTTTTTAATTAATTTGGTATAATGCCCATAAAAATACACAAAAAGCGAAATTCACTATACACAGTTATACCATTTGTTTACCTTTGCTGCATTCTTTTCTATATAGTATGTAGCTCCAAAAGAAAAGATTGCTGTCTTGTTATAAATGTCCGCCACGTCTCCCGCATTGCACTGGAAGCTGCGAAACGCTTGTGCCACACATTTTGCTCCATGACTGTGAGCCAGCACCACCGCATGGATCTTGTCGCATGTACACTTTTCAATTGCGTTTATAACTTCTTTTTGAATCTGAGAAATGACTTCACCAGAGGCAGGCAGTGTTTCAAGAAGTGGTCGAGGACGTAAGGCATCCCATGTTTCGCTGGTATTTTCAATGCGCTTGAATTGAGGCTCTGTAACATTAAACCATTCTAAAAATCTTTTATAAGCTGCATCGAAATGTCCCGCCTGACTCGGATCAGTGGAATTGGTTTGATATCCAGTCACATAAATGACGGTCTTCTTGCAACAAACCTCGTTGTTTAATTCCATTTGGATGCGTTTACAGTTAGAATATTGTATACCAAGCCTTTCTTATCGTGCTACGTAGATTACACTGTTAATGGACTGTATTAATATAGCTGCTTGCTATTATAGGTAGCGCCATGCAACCTTTGGTAAAATCGAATTTGGCTGGTTGTTTCCGAATAAAACATTTACCTTAAAAGCCTAACAGAGTAAATAATGCGAATAAACTTAATGCTTTCGATTGTATTATGTCGTAAAAACCTTTCTTATCTTACACAGTTGTTAATCGGGCTGTGTCTGGAACAGTTGTGTCAGGGTATTGCTACCATAAGAAATCGTTTAACAAAGAAATTTGACAATGAAATTCCACGCTGGGCAGACTAAAAGGTGAAAGAAGATACAAAATCAACAGTTGAGTTTTGTAATTATACAGCAAGTCTTTTGTTTGGGCTTTCTTAGTAACACTAATTGGTATCAAATTACAGATTTGAATGTATAGGTTTTAAAGATACTGTAATCATCAAACTTATTTTTTTCTATAATTTGATGATACTCGTGTAGAATAATTTTTTGTAAGCACTGCTTGCTAAATATGATACAACCTACTCGGCGGGGTTCGAAACTATATACCCGGGCATTCACCGAGAGGTAACTGACCTCAGAGGATGAACAGGTCAAACAAGAACTAACACAATGTCTCTAATATGTACCACACATTACAATAACCCAACAGCGGTCCTGTATAAAATACGACAGATGTTAATGTCCGTGTTATAACCACTTTTCTATTTTCACCTAGTTATACGGATATATATCGTAAATCACAATCTGTATGCTATATGTTAAGCAAGCAGGATAATCGCAATTGGTATATTTATACACCAAATCACCGACAAATGTGGCGTGCTTGGCCAGATTCGTAGCCTCTCCAATAAAATGGTGTGTTTAGATGTTACCTTTTGCACATTTAAGTAATAGGAGAGAATATTCATATTTTTGTCCCGTCGATTGGAGAAAGGTAAGTGGCGTTACAACACGCGCATTCTTTTTATTACCTCGCGACCAACATTGGGATAACGAAGCTATTAATAGTCTAATTGTGTGTGATAGAGACGTTTCTTCAATTTTGGTAGAGCCGAATAACACTAGATCCAACATGATCCGCTCAATCATTGCCCAAGGGCACAACTGACATGCGCAGTTGCGATCTACGACTGAAAGGCGGAGCACTAACCCACCAAGCGACTAGTAGCGACTCGCTATCGGTCAGTTGCGATACCATACGGCTGAAAGGCGAAGCACCAACACACCAAACTATTCGGTCGGACTACCAGTTTTTGACATTGAGAGTTGACGCCTCAGAAAAAGAAAATGTATAAAACATTCTAATTTAAATAAACACAACTAACAAGAAAATACCATTTTAATTTTCCTTTTATTTACATGAAATAAAAGCCATATATTTATTAAAAATGATTAGTTAATGTTCTCCAGCGCGCACTGTTGGAACATTTGCGTAAAAATTGATACCAGCAGGTGGCATGTTTTTAAAGTTTTTCGGTATCCAGTTGGGTTGGTAATCTCTTGACGAACATGATCCTGAAAAACGAAGCTTTAGAAAAACGGAATCTAAACATTTCGGTGGAATTAGAAACCCACGATTTAAAAACTAAAATAATGTGTGATACAAATGTATCGTAGCCGAAGGTGCACGCTTAACTATATTATACTACACTGGCTTTACCATTACGACTGACCAGTGCGGACTACTGTGGGAACAACAATAAGCACATATCCCTTTCTGACAACAAGCCTATAGTGTACATAAACTACCTTTCGATGTTGAATTGCTGGATAGATCAAGATTTGATGAATAGGAGGTTTGTGTTCCTGAGATTGTCGACACAGGTGAGCTGCTATTTGTACTTCTGTAACTTTGCTGCCATGTCGTTGGTTTGTATCCAGTTTTAACCGGTATAAGCTTGTTTGGTGATCGATTTAGATTATGTCGGGCTGCCATTATTGCCGCTGCGTTGCCTGCGAAATACCTAGTTGGTGGAAGATACATCGTCTGTATCGGGGACCGCTGTATATTATGACTCTGCCCAGTTTCTGCATTGTGAAGGCTTTTCCTACCAGTTTCAGTTGATTCGGGTGTGTTTTTATCACTTTTCCCTCGCGTGAACACTTTTGCACTGCATGCGGAAAGGATAAAAGCAAGCAAAATACTTCCAATTAGAAGACCGACTAAAACGGGCGTGTTAACCTCCATTACGGGAGTCACAACCTTTAAAGAATCAATGTCAATTTAACCACTTTTCAGTGGCGAAAATTATGTAAATCTGAAAATAAAACAACTCTTACGTTAGATCTATATAATAGGCCAACAGTGGTTATCACTTGGAAATGGCGATTACTTGTGGCCTGCAGAATTACAAACACGTCTAACCGTAAAAGCATCACACGCTAACAGCTTCGGAGACTCAGCTGAGCTTAAGGTATTCTATGTTATAACAAATTATGACAGAAAGTAAAAATTATAAACCCCCTTGGTTTACCCATTCACGGGGATAAAGATAAATATCCTATCCTATCCTATTCTACATTTCGAATAGCCTACCTTTGTTTTGAAAACAACAAAAATAGTGCTAATAAAATATTCACATCAGTTTTAATCACGGTTAGTAAACCAACGTTTAAATCTACTGCAATATGTGTATCAAATTCGAATATGCGATAGACAGTAAAATAAACTATGTGCTTCCATAAAATACTAGGATTAAAGGCGGCGTTTGTTACCGTAATTGTAAGCATTATTGTGTTGTTTTAACGATTAAATCTTTGTTCGACATGTTTTGGTCATGATTTCTTTTGTTTTTCCGTTTCATTTAAAATAGCCAATGATATTCAGAACTAATTTGTCGTAAAAATATTAATTAAAGCTGGATATATCTTTAATTTTCAGGAAATGTATTGTCCTCCTAGAATACAAAAATTGGAATTCAGGCTAAAACGATCTAATTATATTTTTTACAACAGAATTATTTTGGAAAATTTGTCAGTTTTACTTCAGCATTATATATCTCATAACGCACGGATTTTTGCACGCGTAAAATCTTTTTTATTTTGTTTTAACCGTTTACGGTGTTTGTTACGCGTATATTCGCATGGAAAAAGATACGTTCGCCACTTGCATATTGCAACAGTCCGATTATTTCAATAGTATATATAATACACAAACGAATTTTGGGAGTAAAATCGAATCACTCTATACAATGCACTCGAGCTATCTTGTAAACTATAAACCTATCTGTGTATAAATATAGAGCTGCCTTTACTTTGAGCCAATAGATCCGACATATCATAATGCTATCTTTTTACTCTATATTATTACTATGTGAAATGTGGGCCTTCCAAATCACTGTGATCAGAGCCATCTATACTTTTAGTTGTACGAGATACCAGCAGGAAACTGTTCTTTCTTATCGTTTTTCCTTTGTCTATTCACTCGCCATTCCACTGCTGTATGTCATCGTAAACTCTATAATTGAAGTAATTATAGGTCGCGCCCTTCGCTAGCAGCATGCTGCCATATTTTTGTACCACAAAGCAGATTATGACATAAAAACGTCAAAATCGGTCAACGCCTCCGACTAGAATGCATTGATCTACCTTTTCATCGAGCTTTCTACGAAGCAATTAGCAATAGTAAAAGCAATACAGGGCAAGTCCACGTGTGCTGTAAACAATGTTCTATATACCGAGGAAAACTATTTGAACTAAAATCCCTAATCCGTTTGTATTATAAACAATAGCTGAAAATATACTCAAACAATCTGAAACCGGGTTTTTTACGACACGAATGCTTCTGTACAAAGCCCCTCCCCTTGCGCATATATCGCACAAATGTGAGCAACACTAAAAAAAGGGAAAAATATTCACTTAAACTATGAAAAACTTACACTAACCATGCCCCAAATACATCTTAACCCCCAAAATTAACGATAACGTCCTAAACATTTTAGTGTTCAGTTTTCAGTTCCCCTCTCAGTTTAGTTCCCCCTCCACACATGATAATAAATCTTCTGGCATATAACGACAAAGCCATTTCCCTTTTGAAGACATTAAAAAAACGTTAGAATAAGGAAATGTATTTCGTGTACTTAACAAATACAGAACTTCGCGTGCAGTTGCAGCGCAGCGGATTAAGCAGTAAAAAAGTAATCTTGTCCGGACACATAAATAATACGATTCAATTGATTCGTCTTTTATAGAGCTAAGAAGTGATTTATGACGTCATAAATCGCGCGACGTCAAAGAAATAACTGGGAAGCCAGTGATATTTTTAGGAAATCCTTGAGAAAAATTAAAAAAGTCGTTTAACATACGGTCGGTTGACGTTAATTTCACACCGATGGAGCAGCGGTAAAAGGCGATAAACGAAGCACCACGCATGGGTAGCAGTACAAATTGGCAGGAAAAGTACGAAAGGAGAATACTGATGAACAAAATATGAAACGAAATGACACGCAGTACCCGATGTTGGATTCTAGAAAAAGACAATGCAAACGGAGTTAAATTGATTGTGAATCAAACTGTAGTTTGTTTCCTCGCAAGATCGGACTTCGGATGATTTTCCTCGACGTCACTTTCAATTCTATACGGTCGGTAATTAAACGGCGCCACCTCCTGGACAACACGACGGACTGGAGGTGAAAACAAGAGGGCGCCATCAGCCAGATTTCGTCTTGTCGAGTTTTCTCCGACCTTAGCAGTTAAAATGAATTTAACATCAAAATCCAACCAACTGTTCAAAATTTGATAATTTACTTGATAATGTTTTAACGACAACAAAACACCATCCCATGCACAACACGAGATACTCAACCAGGGGTGTGACGTGAAACATTCACATTTATCAAAATTATCGATGTACAAGGTAGGTTTAAAATGCTTGTTTTTCACGATACGGAAGTTTATATTTGAGTTTGGTTAAGTTAAGTATATAAAACTTGGTTTAAGTAATGTTTGTTATCTGCCATGCATTGCCAACACCTAACCATCAAGCAACTGGTTGTGACCTTGCAACCTTCCGACCGACAGTCCCCAACATGGACCCCAAGCCATTTAACCGCATAGATGACATATTGTAATATTATATTAATTTAACTAAAGTTTGAGCAAAAAATTATACTCCTCACTATACAGCAGCTTTAGCACCAGACTGTGCACATGGGGGTTAATGGGACCTTAAATAACAAAGCCACATTACCAAATACAAAATGGACAAAACCATACACAATATTTAAAATAAATAGGAATTTACAACAAACATGCGGGTACCTCGTAGAACAACCGTGCACTTGAACCCTGACCTGAAGCAACTGACATTGACCTCTTATCAGAAGAGGTTGCTACGGATGTCTGGGAACCATGTCGTCTGCTATGAGACTTATTCCCAGCAGCAGATGATGAAGAGGATTCCATACTAATTTTCCGGCTGTGGAAATTGTTGTCATTCGCCCTTCGCCAACCAGATTTCACTCCCCCAGGTGATTTTTCGGACACAAGAATTTTTGACTTAGCAGATGGTGATTTCGGTATGTGAGTGCTGGGGCTCATGGTTCTAGCAGTTGGGTAAATGTTCTTTCGAGTGCTGGCTTGTTGGTAAACATCCACAGAGGTGCTGCTGCCATTGCTTGCACTGCTACTTGACAAAGATAGGCTGGAGGAATGGCTGCCAGCAGTGGACAAACTCCGCTGACCCGAATTTCCACCTGCCCGACTTACGGGTTTAGATTGAGCACTGGAACTGGTTGAGCCAGCTTTGCTTTTTGTCCAAGTCCCAGAATTAAACCCAGTACTCGAATCTTCAGATTCAATAACACGATCTGTTATATTTTGTACCATTTTACCTTTGGTCACTTGCGGTTTTTTGGGTGGTTTTCTTGTTGGTGATGAAACAATATTTTTGCCTTCTTCGCTTGGAGAAAGTAGTTTTTTCAGTCCTTTCCACAAAGTTTTACCTTTTTGCTGAGATTCAGCTGGTTTCTTCAGTTTCCCACTTTTGGGTGGCGATTTTACACCCGGCTTTTTGGGAAGCTCTGGTTTTCTTGACATACTTTGCAGCAAAGCTGGACTCGGCTCATCTTGCACAAAGGTTCCTTGCTTAATTAAAACTGGCCGTGTGATGTGTGTGAGCTGTGAAGGTGCGGGAATCACTTGGGCAGTTTTCCCATCACATTGTTGCACTACCAGGTCTCCTCTTGCAGCCATAGATGCAACTCCGTTTAACATGATAGAGTTGACATGTTTTAGAGACGGGTATATCTGAGTTACACTTGACTGGTATCCTGCATGGGCACTTCGGGATCTTGATGGCTTTGAATGTTGGTTTGCGCTACACCCAGTTTGCATCTGCTTCGAGTAGGATGATGTCGCATTGTTTTTCCGATAAGTTCTTCCAGGTGATGTATCAGCCAGCCTACCCATTGAAGATGAGATAGGAAGTTGCCGAGATTGGTGTGGAGGGTGGTGTTTATTGCACGGACTCTTGCTTCGGCCGTTGTTTCGATTGTTTCTTGCGTGATCCTTCTTCCTAGCACTGGAGGAACCCGTCGAAACGTTGTCCTTATGCTTATTCGGATATCGGAGATTTTCACGAGGCTTGCCAGTTATTGGACTCCTGTAGATTTTCTTTCCACCTTTAACGAATGGGGTTTTATCATCAGACAGTGTTTTCTCTTGGTCTTTCCCTTTAGATATCTTTGGTCTTCCGGAGTTTTGCATCTTCATGAGGGACTTGGCATCTCCTCCGAGAACTAGCGATCCCATGGACATCTCAGACCCTATTGAATCTCCAACAGACGGTTGTCGTGACAATCGATAATAATCCTCATTGGTTTGAGTACCGGTGCCGGCCGAAGTGATGCTGAAGCTGTTGCTGGTTGGATCGGGTGAGGAGAGCGACACCAGTGAGAGGGGACTGATGGCACTTAGGAGCTGATTCCCATTCATAGGATTACGTCTGGACATCTCCTCCCATATATTGCTGCTATGGAAGCCCGGCATGGTTTGCAAAGTAGAGGGACGATGGTCGTTCATTATCTCCTGGCCAAACTGAGCATTTGCTCCCACAGCAGAGTTCTAAAATGTACAAGTCAAATAAACGAGAAAATTCTTGAAATATTAAATCCAAGAACAAAAATGAACTTTTTTTAACAAAGTAAAATCAATAGCATTAAAAAAATATATTTCGCTAAAAATACATTGGCATTTTAAAAATTCTTATGGCTAACATGTAACCCACCACATTCTGTCTAGCAGTTGGTATAGCTGAAGAGATGCACGCATTTAATAAATCCGTACCATCACCATCTGAATCAATATCAATTGAACTAAGAGAACTATTGCCCGACAAATGAAAGGGGGTGTCCTCAACCTATGGAATAATTTGTTTGTATCCGTGATTTAATTTTAAAACGTTTTACAAATATTTGTGAATATATCTAACAGCAAAAAGGAAAAATTGAGCATAAAATTTCACGAAAACTTTAAAACTGAAGAAATTTGGTAAAATTAACAAAAAAGAGGAACTTACATCAAAATTAAGTGGTTTGTCTTTAACAACATTTATCAGATCCTCTCCGTAGTGCTGCGATGGAGAGGTTTCCTGTTTCTCTTCCTCTGTTGGCTCCAAAGACCTCTCTATCTTAACCACTTGCAGCTTTGTGGGGTTCCGGACGGGTATTTTTGACTGCGTAGGACTTTGTCTTGGTGGGCTATCAGTTTGAATGGGGTCATCTACAGGGGCTCTGGGGGCAATTTTAACATCACTGTCTATTGTAAGTGCGCTGAAGTTTGTATGACCACTAATGGACCCTTCAGTGACAAAGCGTTTAATCTCATCTGACTGTGGGAGAGACGTGATATAACCAGCCCTTGGGTTCGGATCACTGCCCGTGTTGATTGTTAAGTTTTTGATCTGCTTCCCTAAATTATCCAGAATAGATTGGCTATCTTCTGAATTGACCAGGTCAGTTTCATCAGCATTTAGTGCAGAACTTGTCCCTTGATTTGAAATGTCTGGTTGGTTTGCATTTTGTGCAACAACTGGGTTCAAATCAGGGCGTTTATCGGCCATTCGTTTTTGCAGAGCAACAAAATCACAGTTCTCATTGCTAGAGTCAATGGTAATGTTGCTTAAAGATGTAGAACGGGACATCTCAACCGGTGTCCCTTCAGTTGCAAAGGTTTTTGGACGACTCTGTAGGAAAGCTTGCACTTTAACATGATTTGGCACAGATGGTAAAGGCTCCAGTCGGGATTTTGTCTCTACATCTGCAATGTCATTGTCTAGAGGCACAATGGTATCAACATCTTCGGTTTTTTGTTTCTCTGCTGTTTTCAGTTGTTTCTTCACACTGTAGCTTTCGTTCAAGGTTTCAACAGTTCTAATTACCTCTCTGCAGACTTGTGCCCTTCTTGCAGCATCTAAGGTATCTAGAGCACTTTGGTTCAGTGTTGTATCCTGACTTGTTAAAGTTAGATCCGATGCATCAAATGTGTCAGATCTAAGAGTGTTTGAAGCAGAAGCATTTCCTCGCAAATTCTTTTGATCCTCGTCACTACGACCAATCTTCGACTCTTCATCACTAAGACCAGGTGCTTCTGAGATTTTCTTCTCAATATACTGTATGATGGGCATCCCTTGAAGCTTGCTCTCTGCAGCTGCAAGCGAGCTGGTAATATTAAATTTCCGAACTGGTTGTTGTGGTGGGTTGGCGACGGTGTATGGTGAATTTTTGACAACTGGTTCTTCTTTTTTGGCAACTGGTTTAACAGGGTGTTTGGAGGTGTTGGATTTGCGAACCGTTGATTTGTCTTTGCCACGACTTGACACTTTTGAGCTAGAAGACCTGCTTGCGGACCTGCATAAATAAGAGGGAGATTAATCAAAATTAATAATTAATATTGGTATTAAACTAGAAAACTGAAACTAAATTTCAGGTATTGAAAAAAAACAAAGAGTTTTAATAAAAAACAGGAAACAAAATATGCAGGACACTACTCTTACTTTTTAGGAATCGCAGATTGGATGCATTCTTGAAGTAAATCTTCCCCGTCACTCCAGCTTCCCAGTGATTCCGAGTCGGTGAGGTCATCTAGCTCATTGAGCTCTTCTTTCCTCTGTGAAGAGTCGTTTTCCTCGGTGATGTCCGATTTGCTCCCTGATGATGCAGAAGCTTGTGTCCCGGAGCTACGGGAGGACTCAGGGAGGGATGCAAGATGAGCAATGTTGGATGAGCGGGAGGATCCTTTGTATGATCCAGTTCTTGATTTAAGAGGGGAAACTGCTGATGTGGATGGTTGGAAGCCTTCATTGTGGTCACGCAATGCACTGATCTCGCTTAGCGCTGTCATAGGAGATAAAGTTCCTTCGCAACCATAGTTTCGTATCTCGTCTGGTGTGGGTAAGGAAGTCACATACCCAGCTTGAGAAATTGCATGATTTCCAGCTTTTACCAAATCCGATGTACTTCCCTTAGCACTTTGTACACCAAGTGGAGCCACTTTATCTCCACCCACAGAGAGGCCACTAAAAGTAGTCATATCGGACATAGCAGGCTCTGTGTTGTAACATTTTATCTCATCATTTTGTGGAAGGGATGTTACATAACCTGCACGCACATTGTCAGAAGCTTGGCTTAACTGTTGTAAAATATCAGTCTTTTTACTCTGTTCTCCTTTAATTTCAGGCGGGTTTCGTTGAGATTGGTGAACTGATCTTTGAGCATATTGTTGATCTTTAAGTACAGCATCGTGGAGATTGGTAAATGAACGACTTCTGCTCACTGGCATGGACTGACCGGGGCTGTCAGGGATATCGCTCGGACTGATCACCCCACTGCAGAAGCGAGACGGCTCACTGTCAACTTGGCTGTGAACAGATTCAGCCTCGAACGAGTCTAGGGATGACCTGGATGAACTTGGGCTGTACATCAGTGGGGTTTCTTGGTACCCCTTGGGGGTCATGGTCCCACTTTTCCTACCACGAGTCGAGAAAGCAGGTGTCATGGCACCAGGAAGCAAGTCAGCCTTGTCATTCTCATTTTGATATTCAGAATCACATTTTTTCACTAAGTTTTCTCCTTCCTGTTGCGAACTCTCATCATAGAACGGAATATCACTGATAGCACTCCGAGGAGTGAAACAGACCGGAGTGTCCTCCACTTTGTACTCTTTCGTACGCTCCATCACATTGTTATCATTTGGATCATTGAAACGAGGGTCCTCCTGTTCCTCCCTGTATATTGCCCCAAAATTAGTGGGAGTTTCTTCCGCTTCATATATTTCATCATCTGCATACAAGATCCGCTGTTCCACAGAGTCATCAACTTTTGCTGGAGGTTTAAGCCGACCAGGTGCTACATTTATTGGCTGGTTGCTCGTATCTTTGCTTTTTATGTTAGCAGCTGAATGATTTGGCTTGGTCGGACAAGCTGAGGTTTTTTTCTGGTTCCCTTCTGTTCTTGGACTTTGCAGTCCAGGAGTTATGCTCTGCTCGGGAAATTGCAGACTGTAGTTGACTGGCAGATCATCCTGGTCGTAATCATCAATATCATTCATATATCGAAGCTTTTCCTCCAAATCATTTGGCATCCTTGATGGACTAATTTCAGAGTTGCCACTTTGGTTCTGGTTCCAGTGAGGTTCATTATTATTGTTGTTTACACTATGATTATGTCCCCACGTTTTGGCAGATTTATATTCCCACTTCGGTACATTGACATAGTTCTGTCCAGATTTGGTACGAGTGGAAGGTAAAGAGTTACTAAAGAGATTCTGATTTTGATCTGTAGCATACATGTTGTTTTTAAACTGAAGATGACTGGAAAAATGGTTTTCTGGTACCCGGAAAACACCAGGACTAGATGCAGGATTACCAAGAGCATTTTTTGGTTCTTCCCAAGCTTTAAACGGCAATTCAGGGAGGTATGTCTGTTGGGGTAAGTTGCCAAGACTTCCAGAGTAGTGTAGACCAACTGAGGGGTGCAGACCGGGTTTCTGAAGTAAACTGGATTCCTGGGAAATAAACTTTATTATTCTTATCATAATCATTAAACTTATATATGGGAACTGATTAGATTACCAGTTATGAAAACATCGATAAAATAAACAAACCTGCATGCTGTGGCGAGAGTATGCAGACATCTGATTATGAGCATGGTGGCGAGGGGAAAAGTTCTCGGATAATTCTGAGCTGTTTCGTGATGCAATCTGCAACTCTGCCTCCAACTGCCGTAGCTTGCGTGTCTACACCACAGATAGCTCAGTTATTCAATAAATAGAGAATGTACAAAACTCATGCTTATACGATTTACTTGTCAGAACGAAAGTAAATTAAAAAAAGCACTTGAATTTTGAAATTCAAAAATTTTTAATGACACATTTCTTGACATATCACCAGACAATAATAACAACAAATTTACAATGATACTGGCAAAGTTCATCGATTAAAATTAAAAATGAAAAGTTAAAATATTGTCGTAGAACAATTTCTTTAATGTAAATGCTGATTTAATAGATAAGGGGAAAATAAATAAAAGCTTAGACATTTTCTAAACAGTTGATTTTTTTTGACAAAACCTATAAATAACCAATGAAACAAGGTAGATATATTATTTTCAACATTTCATGCAATATAGATTATGCTGCCAATGATTTACCTGCAGAGTTGGCATATCTGGTTTCGATTCTGATTGGAAAACGGTGTTGAGTTTGTCGCTTCGATTTGAGAAGAGGTTTCTCAATGCAGCTGCACTGCCTTGCGCAATGACTGTGTGTTTGGAGTGAATCAACTTCTGCAGTTTGCTGGCTGCTCCCAATTCCCATAACTTCCGCTGATCTGTCTCATCTCTGCATTATTTAAATATAATTGGTTTTATTCAAAATAAAGTTTATTTAAATATTATTTAAGCATTCTACTAATGTTTTCACTACTTAGGAGTAAGATGGACTGCTATCTAAGTGCAGTACTACCAGTTGAAACCTTGGAATACACAATGTTTAAATAGCAAACACAATGTCAGTATGTGCACTGTAAGTAATATTTGTAAAATACTAATTAAAGTAAAAAGTTATTAAAAATTCAAGGCACAAAATGCTTGTTAATAAAAGATAATAAATGTACAATAGGAGACATGTAAGAATTATACTCCTTTTACAGGTGACTGATGATTAAACCAACTACTGTTTATGAGCAATTGATCCATGATCGTCCAGTCAATATCTGGATGGTACTTGATGCAAACACAGTATTATTTGCATATCATTTATCCAAGAGTAATATTGCACTATCAGAAGCAAAATAACTATATTACCTTGCAGAAAGGTTCCACAATGTACCACAAGCATTGCTGACAATGGTGAGACTTGGAGAGGTCAACTGCTGCAGCAGAATTTGAAGGCAATTGTGTTCCCGCAGAATCTATGAGTAAGATAGAAAAGGTGATTATTGAATCAATAATAATTATAAGGTGGACTTAATTCTAATTTTTTTTAAGTTTCAAATTTTATTATATAATTTGCAGTTGTTATTTGGGTTGGTGTTTTAATTTTCAAGCATTAATGAGCATTGATGTCAATTCTTTATCAGTAAATGAGAATGCTGTGTATGATTTTATGCTAACTTAATTTTCTAATAAATACAAGCATAATAACAGCACAGAGATTGTTACTTTTTAAAATTGATATTATGAATTAAACAACCCCGATCCTAAATTTTTACAAAATTCTCCAACCAATAAGACTGCAGAAACACAAGTCAATTCGTTATGGTAATCTTCATGAAACATATATTAGACGGAACGAATTGATTTGTGGTTAATGTTGATCTGTTTTTGGAAAAACTAAATAAACAATATCAATATTCAATAGCAGAGTATTAATAATAATAAAGCACCTTTCTATAATCCTCAGTGGTGGCAATAATACTGGACACGTTCCTCAAAATACCTCCGCCACTTTCTATAACATGGGTGGATTTCGATGGACTGCGGTAGGTCAGCGTAGAAACAAGAAAAGCTAATGCTCCCTGAAAGATGATGCAGGCTGCGTTAATATTTAATGCACATATAAGGTGATTTTAAATGGCAAGTCAGATACTGGGGAAATTCCTTAATTAACCTAGTTTCCTCATTTCTGCATATTTTAAAATATTTATGATAACTTAAGACTCAATGCAACTGTCTGATCAGCACTCAATACCATGCAACATAAGTATATGGAAGAACGGCATTGTCAATGGTTCCAAATTTAATTAACAAACTGTCAATAAATATTTGTCGCAAGTCCTTTTTAACTATTAAAAACCGGTATATACATTTTAACAGAAAAATTAAAATTGCTAAATAGTTACAATTAACAGTGTTGAAAAACATCAAAATTAGATATTTAACCCACCTCCACTGCGCAAATGTCCACTCGGTTCTCCGGACAGTGACCCGAGAGATTCCACAAAGCACTGAGCATAGCTTTAAGCGTTCCTTCCCGTTTTGCAGCAATTACACACTGGGTGAGGGTGCGTACAACCCCTTTCTGTCGCAAGAGGTCACGACCTTCTTTGTCAGCTTGGCAAGACAGATTGCGTAATATACTTGCCATTGCCTGGAATAGTTATTTCTATAGTTAAGAACAACATGTAAGGGCAAGATCATACAGATGAAAACTCAAATATAAACCACAATTCAAAGTAAGAATAATACAAGAGTAAAATCATTTTGTTATCAAAATTGAATAAATTTTCTCTATGCAATATGTTGGTTTTATTTTATATGTAGCAAAACAGATTTGGAGAGGGAAATCTGAATTAAACTTTTTCCATATCATAGAGAAACAACCTACATCAATAAAAGTTCTTTCAACATTTGTCCAGCTACCAGATGGTTAGTCTACCACTAACGAAATTATCAATTTATGAGCATAAACATGGGCAACATAATTAGTTCTCCACATTATTAAGCATTTCCAACTACTGTTTTTAGTAATTAAGAAACTCTAATTTATGATGAAAGCACATGGGGGTCGGTAAAAGATTAAAATCACTCCCGTGGGCACATTATTTACTGCTGCTATTTCTCAAGAGTAATGATTAAAGGGATAAGGTTATTGTCCTTTATCAAACAAAATAACATAACAGTAAGAATGTGGGGGGTCATTACATGCATGTAGCTAGCTACAATTTAAAACTTAGCATGTACTGTAGGTAGAGGTGTGCATGTAAGTAGATTCTAACTTGGTTAATTAAATGGAAAATAATTTAAAAACAGTTTTTTGTCACATTTTAAACATCAGTTTAAACATAGTAGTAGAAAAGCACTTTATAATAATTTAAATCATTTAATAGAATTACATTTGTTTAAAGTTGAACTGTGATTTATTTATAATTTTAATATACTTCAATTTAAATAAAATCTGGATTTTTAGTCCATTAATAAGTAAGTTAAACAAAAACAGCCAGCTAAAAGTGGAGTTTTAATTTTGTTACTCTCTTCTACCATTGTCGGTAATTTTTAATTTTGTCGTTTTCTAGCAATTTAGTGTTTACACAGATACTGGTATAATGGTACTTACTTGCTGCACCTCTTCGGATGTATTTTGCAATTGGTCTCGCACAGTCTCGAGTAAGCCCCTCATGTTCATCAATATCACCTATGCAAGTATTTGCATTAATAACCTAATATTTACTGAGTCAATTAAATATACAGTACAAAAGATTAATTGATTTTGTCATTTTCCCAAGTGTTTTCGAAAGAATGGAAATGTCTGTTTTATCTAATAAAATGAGAGACCACCTCTGAGACGCCACAAATAGGCAAAGAATGACAAATAAAGCTGCAAAATAAAGTAAAAATATAGGGGACTGAAAATACTAGTTGAAATATAAATTTGCTTTTCTAAATGGCACTAACAATAGCTGCAGCTACTGTACAGGTAGCCCCACATAGATTATTTACTTTTGTTATTCAACATTATGCCTGTGTTTGAATTAGACTTAAAAGCATTGTTCAGTAACTTGAATACACGAATGATAAACTAGGCAGTATATAATGAGTCCCATGCCACCATCCACTTTGGATGTATTGATTTATAGATTTAGCTGAAAATTCCAGACGGCTTTATTATAAATGAAAATAATGCAAGTGGGAAATTCCATGTATCGTCTTCACAAGATAGAAATTATGCAATGTTTTGCAGATTGCAGGTTTTTTCTTCTGCTTGTTCTAAAATTTTGCATTCAATAGAATTCTTTTAAAATATACATACATATATTTAGTTCCAAAGGTTGTGATCTTGAAAACCGGTATATGTATTTTCTATCTTTATTTTCTAACTAGATATTATTTCCAATATGAAAGCAAAACTTTGGCAGAATTGGAAAGATTTTAATAATCTCCTACCTTATTTTTATTATCACCATAGGTTAAATTTGTGAGGATTAAACCAGCAGACTGGCGAAGAAGAAACGGGGGATCCTCCGTGTTTGACTCCTCTCCTTTGGAAGAGCAATCAAGGATGAGAAGTTCGGCAACACAATAAAATCCACCCAGCTCGTTAATTGATCTGAAGAACAAAAAAAAAAACATTTGACTCCCGCAGTCAAAACTATACAATACAAACAACACACAACAACATCTTTAGTACTTACATTCTTTGTATTTTGTCATAAACCAACTTTATAATTTCCCTCAAGGCAAACAGCACTTCATCGTTGTTTTTCTGCATTTCGCCCAGTGGGTGGGATGCTGTGTTTTGTGGGGTCTCGGAATTAATGTTGGAGTGATGTTGCTCCACCATCTTTCGGAAAAGGTTTTCACTCGCGCATCGGATCGTTTCGAGGCAACGTAGAACATGTGATTCACTTCGCTTTATTTCAAGGTCCTTGTTAGAGTTGACTGCATGAATTATTGAGGAGATGTTAGGCAAGAGTGGCACCACAGAGTGCACATCAGACACCACTTCTGTTTGTGTTTGTTTATTTAATCTTTTATCGCAAAGATCAACCACAATAATTGATATTTTCCCTGTATTAATATGAAATATAGATGCTTGGGTGGCTGATCCAGTCAAAATAAAAGTATTAAACACACACGAACTGCCAGTTTTAAAACTATATTCATTTAATATTTACACAGACAGTGTAGACTACGTTTATCCGAAACTCTTAGGGGTTTCTCAGATGGAAGGCCAAAAAAAGGGTTTTGAACTTTTAAGGAATGTACCAAGGTTAGTTTAAATAAACAATAGACATAACGCCTGGGAATGATAGTGAATAACAAAACACAAACCAATATTTGCGAGTGCTTTGGACGTCTTTGCCCTGATCTCCAACCGTGTGTTGAGCTCGTGCAAAACTGGAGTTGTTCCTCCTGGGAGGATGGATCCATCATGAAGAAGGAGGAGCAAGGAAGGAAGATACCCATCCTGCCGCATCACAATGCAACTGTCCTCAGATAAGCTCAATCGTTGGAAAGTGGAGATCATGTCAGATCGATCATGGGAACCAAGCAATGAACAAACTTCACCTGCCTAGGAATAATGGAATCTACTTATTCCTAATTTAGCCATGATATTAAATAATATGAGAAACGTGAACACCCGTGCCAAAATCTGTGTATATACTATATATGCGTAAAAATAGTTTGCAGGGAGTGCAAAATGGCATCTCATTATTAAGTTATTATTTTTTATTTGTTATATGGGGTACCAGTGGTGAAATATTAACTTTAAGTATTACAATAATATGCTAATGCCTGTGTTTAGTGCATCGAAGTATGTTTTTAGTACTGATAGTGCTACTGTGTGTATTTTATTTTTGCTGCTCACGTTTTAGAGGTGCACAGTAGACATTATCACAATCTAGTAGTATCAATCTCGATTTTAACTATTTAGACCATTTAAGAGGCCACAATAACTGTAGAAGCAGGACTGCTAGATGTGTTTATGCTATATAAAAAATAAAACTGATTCAATGGAACTCAAAAAATACCTTCGACCCAGAGGTGGATCCAACTAATTGCCGCGGTAACGAGGAAATAAAGCTGTGCATACTGGCAGTGTCATCACTCGCAATCGGTTGTTGAATTGATAAAAGGTTTATGCTCCTGGCTGTCACCGAGTGGTCAGGGTTTGTACCATCAGTCAAAGTTAACGAAGATCGGCATGACTGAGTAGTTTGGGTAGATCTAAAGTGTTTTCATTGTTATAGAACTTGGAAATAGTAAATAAAGACACGTACTACGAACAGACGAGGGCAATAAAGTGACATAAAATTATAAAAATAACACTCGCCAAAAGACCATGAAAAAGTTGTCCAGATAATAGGAAAAATGGTTTGAAACAGTCTCACCGTGAGTGTTGCATTCTTGCGGCATCTGTAGACAATGATTGGTCTTGTGCCAAAAGTTCCTCACTTAAAGTTTCAAATGAGCATGAAACTGGGATGGTTTGTGAAAAGTTCTCTGAAAAAACAGCTGCTTTAACATTTGAATGTTATTTTTTGAGTCAAATATTAATAATTCAGTGCACGAATTTTACAGTGAAAAAACTTTTTGGTAGATTTTAAAAATATTAAAAAATTGTTTTCAAAATTACCTAGTTTTAACTTTTGATAAGGCATCATAGATTCTCCACCAGAGAAAGGTGTCCGAATAGGACGATCCAGCATTAATAGATGATGATGAAACTTCTTTATTTCAAGCTCAATTCGATCAATTTGTAAGCACCAATCCTGTATTGGCATTGTTTACAAGTATTTACTAAGCCACAAAGCAAATTTAGGATATTAATTTTACCATTGACACTAACGTAAGAAGTACTTTGCAGCCCAATACATTATGGTTTAGCTAATGTGTCACAAGTCAGACATTGTTGCCAATTTCAATTCAATTAAGTGGAAGTCAAATTAAATACCTGATTTAAACATACTATAATGTATTTTAAACGCTTTAAAAGAGAGAACACCCACTTCACATTACGTCCTTATGATTGATTACTTTTGGATTGGACCAGAACCAAACATTCCAGTTAAACATTTTCAAATTTTTTTTAAAAGTTCAGACAGAAACAAAACCACAAACCTGGACTCGGTGGGTCATCATCTCAGGACTTCCAAGATTTTGTTCCATTTGCTCTTGTACTTCCCGTATTCCGGACTCTAACTGGAGCCGAGTGTTTTCACTGGTAGGGGAAAAAGTCTGGAAAGTGATACGAAACTGCTTTTACAAATGCATACAATTTTCAAATTGAAAAATATTGACTGTCCTGACAATCTAGCCGACAAAGTGACAGCAGAGATTGCTGCGCCAAATCATATACAAAAGGTTTGATGTAACAGGTAATTGTAATTCAAACAAGTAAAAACATTCACATGGTAAGGAATGTGCTTTTGAAATACAAGATTAAGAACACTTCAAACGACTTGTTGCTTCAATGCGGCAATGAACGAAATCAAAACTACTGGGGTTGTCACTTGAACAGCTGCGCTCAAGTTGACGACAATGGGTTCAAAATTGCCCCACAAATTTATTGACAACAACGGATTTCCTGTCAGTAACGCTTCACCGACCACACACTGAGCATTGGAATTGCTTCCCAAATAAAATCAATGTGGAGACAATAAAGAAACGGTAATCCACATCATTTTTAGTAAATAGTAATATTTATGTTATATCTGAGTGCAAATTTTAAGATATATCCAAGAAGTCTACAATATGTCAGTAATTTGAGCCTTGAAAAATGGATACCCAGATTTATAAAATTGTAAAAAAAAGTATACCTTGTCCGAATCGTGCATTATTTTTAACTGGTCACTCAGATCGTTAAGTTGTCTCATGTAACCTTCCTTTGTTATTTCTTCATGCTTCAGTGATTCCAAGAGCGCAGTTCTGTAACAACATATGTCCGGTGTGTATGGGAATAACAATTACATCTATAATCAGACATTACCAAGCTGAAAAAAAAACCCATAAAACTTCTTTCTAAGAAGAGCATGGTCACATCTACAGTAGAAGATACAGTTTCTACTAAAGTCAAAATATGAACACACATTGTACAGTATCTATACAATTGCATCGATACATACACTTTAAGATTGGAATTTACGGAAAACTACAGTTACTACAATGATGCATGTGGGAATAAACAAATTTACATCCACTTGGACAGCGTAAGTATACATTATACTAAATGTAAATGGAAGCTAAATTTGAAATGAGAAATGAAGTTTAATAGTTTTTCAACAGTTCACTTGTGTGTTGTGCTGGATAAAATAACTACCAATAAAAATAAATTAATACAAACAGAATTTCAGTGTACAAGCCAATTTATCTAACTCCTTAATTTATTGATATATTGGTTTCCTCAGTACAATTTAAGAATAGACACAATTGATTTCCATGCACTGACACTATTTAAACACTACTTTATCAAATTATCATTTGCAATAATTTATAATTAAAGCGTGATAAGTTAAAGAAAAGTATATACTGATTCTACAATGATGTAAACTCAATGTACCTTTCAAGATGTAAGTTGTTTAGATGCCTTCTAATTTCAGAGGCAATAGTGGAAGAGGGTGAGGGACTGAGCGGTGTGTGGTTCATATCCAACATGGGGTGTCTTGTCAATTGGTAACGCTGTGCGTAGTACGACCCCATGTCATTTGTATGAACTGTATTTGGGAAGAGTGAATTTGGTCGATTGGTGGCACCCATGAATCCTGAGAGCCTTGGATCCATCGACTCTGGTGGCTCACGGGGCTCACTTGGTGGTTTAAGTGTGTTTCCCAGCATTAATACCATTTCCTGTTAATAATATTAATATGTGAAGTAAAACTATCCACAGAAATTAAAACAGTCCACTAACACCAGTTCTGTAAATTGCAACAGAAACTTATTGTATTGGGATAATACAAGATACGCTTCTATCATGCACTATTAAAATATGCTTGCTGTTACACTTTTATCAGTATGAGTAAGTGGATTGGGGTTAATAAATATTACCCGCGGTCAAATTTGTAATAATCTCTAGTGTCTTTGCACATGAGTTTATAGTTGTTATGGTTATAGATATACAAGGTTTAACAAAACGGATTTGTTAAGTAACCTCCTAATTCATGATGCTTCCATATGCATGGAAATATTTGCATATGGATACATTACTAATCTTTATAATAAATCTAACTATTAAATACGATGTTCAATATGTATGCTGACCTATTTCTAAACAAGCAATCAATACATGGTACTAAGACAGCTACACCTCCCTAGACTGATGCAGGTTTAAAGATTTAAGGGATATATAAAATCCCCAATATTACTGACTGGTGTTCAACACTTCAAGGTGAACAAATAACAAAAAACCCCAGATTTAGGCCTAAAATCATAGCTAAATTATTTATTTTTTCCTCTGTGATTTAAGGGACAAGCCATTAGCAACATATGCCACCCAGACCGTGTATGTCTGATAAAAAACATAAATAATTGAACATCAGGTGCACTGGGGACTAATTATTGATTCAACTTTTGCTTTAGTGCTGCTTCTGGTAAGCTGTGTGCCAACCTAAATGCACACTCTAATATTGCACAAAGAATATTCAGATAATTGTAAAACAGGTATTAGCATAAAATTTTGTACTTCCAATAAATGCTTAATGCTTCATAAATTGGGGTTTTGTAACTTCATACCTTAAAATCAAACTTATTATATATATATATATATAACAAGCAATTCCATGAAAATCTGTGACCATTAGCACAAACTGTACGCCAGAATATATAAACAAACATTAAACCACGAGAGTGCATTCCGAACTGCACCAAAACGGAAAGGCATTTTAATTAAAACTGACTTTTGTAGTAACTCTAAATAAGATTTTCTAGAAACACTTCATAAAATCAACGCTACTATTAATATATATATATATATATATATATATATATATATATATATATATATATATATATATATATATACATAATACATATATATATCATAGATGAAAATGTGTGTATAGTTGTTGCAGAGCATTGTATTTCATAACTGACTTGAGTTCTTAAGCTAGGCACACGTGTTTTGCGTAACGCCCAATTAATCTTTAAAAGTATTTTCTCCACAAAACCTATTGTATCATCACAACAAGATTAATTACCACATAATACTCCACATGCCTACCTTCAAACTAGATGCTTGTGATTCCAACTTGCTAATTTGTGAGGTATTGTTTGATAATTCCTTTTTCAGAGTAGTGTTTTCGAGCTTAAGAGATTCCACTTGCAGTAGAAGTTGATCATATCGAGATAGTTCTTTATTTCTCTCGCCATTGAGGTTATTTTCTATAAATAAACGACAATTCTCAATTAAAATGAATTTATGGAATTTTAAGCTCCTTTAACCCACATCCAGTGCTATACTGGTAGAATAGGTAAGTAATTATAAATAAAATGTAAATACTCTCACATGTACAAATTAGAGATACTTGTTTAGTGTGTCATGTCATTACAATTTATATTATTCTTTAGCTGTAAGATTAAATATTCTTTTTCTTATTCAGTTAACAAAAACATAAAAATACAAATAACATAATTGTCCACTAACATTTTTATATATATTATCTGTTTGTCAGGGTGGTATTATAAAAAAATCTTATCCGCAAAAAATAACCTTTTTATAAAAAACTATCCGCAAAAAATAACCTTTTTATAAGATAAAAAACAGGTACAGGAAAAAAATTAAAAAATATATGAAAATATACCTTCGTTGTTGGATGGATGTTCATCTGCATTTTCGTTTTGCACATCCCCATTTACAGTTGGAACAAAGTTTTCATTGCTGCTTGTCCTCGTAGGCATAATTCTTTGACTGGGAGAATCTGGTACAACTAACATCTTGTGAAGGATTTCAATTCATCCATGATGAAAAGAACGTATTTAAAGCAGGATAAGAGAATCAAATGTCTTTATAACTAAATAAAAGCAATAATACAATATGGTATAAAAAAGAATGTACCACTGTTAAGCACCAATCTGCAGAAAAAAGTAAGTCATTAAATAAACGGATGGTAAGGGTAAAGATAGGAATCATCTCGGTCCAGATCTCTGCAATATGCTCGTACATCTTAAACTTTGTAACACGAAATCCCTTTAATAAAGAGTAATAACTTGAAGTTTAACTGTCAATTTATTAATTTGATGCTTTGTTCTGTACTACACACATCACATGCAGAGAAATAACACATGTACTGTTATAAGGTAAAACAAGAATGTTAAGAATACTAGTGCTTATCCTGCAGACAGTAGGCTACTTTTCAAGCATCATTTTATTTAGCTGTTTAGAGACAATCACAACATTAAGTGACTATATGGTGGCAACGTAGCACACAAGACTTTTAGGTAAAAATTGTAAAAAACCAGCAATACTAGGAAAGCCTCAAAACGATTAATTAAGCCAGTCCAATCAGTTAGTTTCACACAATTGCAGCCTAGTATATGATATATGGCTGTTTTCGACAAGTCAGGTGTGTTGTAAGTAGATCAAACGGGGTATTTTTAAAGAAAAGTAGACATACTACCTCATAGTTATCATGCTTGCTATTGTCATACATCTTATAATAGTACTGGTACTGGCTTATAATGTTAAGAAATTAAATATTTAAACATGTACCATATACTTAACACTGCCAATGTAATAATCTCAACGTTACAACTTCTATCATATTTACAATACTTTAAATACTAGCTTAAGGATACAATGTGCAGACTAAGGAGATAATTTAATGCATGTAGAATAATAATGCTAACCATATTTAAGATTTCTTAAACTTTCAATAATCTAACAGAAAGCTTAAATACTTCAACAGCGCACAACTAACCTCTTCTTCAAAATAAATCCACCTTAATTCCGGTCTGTGAATGGTATGTTATCAGAACAATAATAAATTTACTCTTTATCGCCAACTTACGGATGTGGTGTATGTTAGACTTTTTTATTTGGGGAAATCAGGGTGGCATACTGCGAATGCGCTTGCTTGCCATAAGCCATTTTATGCGAGAGTCTACAATAAGGTTCCGACAATGGTTGTTCGGTTACGAACCAACAAATCGTAAACTTTTACTTTGTAATACTGTCGTCCGTTTTTTAAGTAGGCTACAGTTAGTATTATTTGGTTCAATGGTTGGAGCCTTGAAAAAAATTGAGAAAAATGCTCAACTCAATTGTGAGGTGCAGTCGGCTTTTGTAAAGTAGAAAAATTAAAACAAAATTAAAAGAAATTTCACAGGTGGTTTAAAAACCACGCAAGTGCAGAACTCACAAAAACATTCTAAATTTATCTTATCGAAGTGGGTTAAAAATAGTTTTCTGTAAAATTGTACCCGGAATTCTTTTTTAGCAATCGTTCAGAAGCTTTTTTAATAAAAGTGTCCTGTGCATGTCTTCGCATATACGCTTTAAGATAACCGGAATTTTTGTAATGCGACATTGGCCTTATTCATGATTGAAATGTTATAATATGGTAAATACTAAATAAAATATTATTCTACTGGAGACAGTTACAACTTTAATATATCCTATATATGGCCTATTCTGCACATCCGTTTGTGAGTTTGGCAACAATCATCATTACTGTATTATAAATAAGCTTGTCAAGAAAGATGCACAAAACTCCCCTCCAATAAGGGAATGCGTTTATACGACATAAATAAAAAAGATTGTAGAAGTTCATATATAAAGAATTAATTAATTATATGGTGTGGAATTTAATACTGTGTTTATATAATAAAAGTGAAATATTGAACAATCGGAGCAAAACCCATTTCGTTTTTATACACATATTTTATAATATTAAGCGTGATTTCAAGATAAACTGGAATAGTTGACAAATTGGTTATAACATGTGTTATACCATTTTTTGTAAATTACTACATTAGAGAAAACTGAATTACCAAGATGTTTTTAGGTATATTTCCTATATTCGTGATCTTACGATTTCTTCTTGTATACAATCGCATCGATCAATAACACATTCGTATAGAAATTAACAGGGGTAAGTTTAAATCAACACATTTTCCCACCATAGTAGCTAAAATCACAAAGCTAGAATAACTATTTTCATCTAGTAACATTTCTAAACGTCTCACGTTGAAATGTGGTATTCTGGCTTTTCCGACTAAATTACAGCGTCATGATAATAATCCGCGAAACTAATATTAAAGCCATCGAATAGATATACAGTAGTTGGCCTAGGCCCTAAAAATACTGTGTATTACGTGTGTTTAAGAATCTATTATACATATCCTCTAATCTTGTGTTACAGATGCAATATGCTATGATGTCTTGTATATCCAACAACAATAGTTTTTTCTAATTAAAACTCTAATCGGCTGGGTTTCCAATATCCATGTGATCATGACGTATGCTGTGGACCCAACAGTTTACTTAAACCGCCTGGTACACGCATAAAATATCGTCCCCGTTATTCAACATATTTTACATTAATGCCTCGGTGGTGTTTAATTAATTTTACAAAGTCTGGTCATGTCTTATTTAATCGCCCAATCCCATAGTTGTAGTATTTTTAATTTGGTATTATTTCGGAAATAAATTTTGATTTTAACGAAAATACTGTGCTGCTTTTTAGTTCTTGTAAGTTATTTGACTCAGTGTTTGGGCACAATATTGCAAATTTAATTGCGGTAAACTTGATATTTATGAACTAGATATATAAATGTACTGTCATTTACCAGATTTTCCCAACCCTGTTCCTGCACTGTTATATACGTTTCCTCAAATAAAACCTACACTTTTAAATGGGGGTGCTATTTTTTAAACTTTAAAAAAGAAGAAGTTGTCTAAGTGTAGTAAAACTCGCCAAACAGACAAGGTTCTGCGGAAGCCGCCCATATAATCGAGTAATCACAACGCAAATAGGTTGGATAGGATAGGATAGGATATTCATCTTTATCCCCATGAATGGGAAAACCAATGGGGTTAACACACGGGCCATCGTCAGATCACCTCGCGCCCATCGTCGGGTTACCGGAGCTATTGCAGTGTGTTGTATATGATAGACACGTTCATCAATTTCAACCTTTCGATTGAAAGGTGACACATTTAACCGTTAGACCAACGGGCCGGACTTTGTTGTTTTGGAAAATTGGAATTTTGGGAAACTCGTTAATCGATTACACGCCCTATCACGCGCATGCGGTATAATTGTTTGCTTTTATATACTTGAGCAGAAATTGTGGGGCAACAACGAAATATAAACTGTTTTTCAACGAAACACAACAGCCGACGTGTACTATCCGCTGCATGGTGCTGCAGGATAAAATAGTATAAGTATGCTCATGTTTAGTTGTACGGTCGTGTGGCATAATGGTTAACGCGACCGATACATATACCGACTGTTATACAAAGTTGGCTCCGACAAAAAAAAAAGTTTATTCCCGTGAATGGGAAAACCAAGGGTGTTAACACACGGGCAATCGTCAGATCAACTATTCAATTTACAAACGGCGCCCATAGATAAAACGGCAAACAAGTTGACGATTTAGCTAAATCGTCAAAAAAAGGTTGCGATTTAGCTAAATCGGCAGAAAAGTTGAATTTTTACAAACGGCGCCCCATACAAAAGAACCCAAATGTAATAGTTAAAGGTACATAATGGTTTAGAAATGCAGCACAGGATGCTTTGTTCGTCTATAGGCAAAATCACAGATTAATTTCAGCGGATTCACGTAAAAACAAGGGTCATCGCAGTAAGATTTAAAGCACAAAACTTCATTGAAATCGCTTTTATTATCTTATAAATTACTATGTACATTTCAGACTGTTCTAACTGAAGAACAAGCAGCCGATAACAATGAAGGACATTGTGGTTTTAAAATGAACATTTATACGAGTTTTTCAATTATCCGTTACCCATTTCCCGGACAGACCGTATCCGCACCGCCGCTAGGGTTTAAATTTTATATATCCGATTTCACCAAGACACTTGTACATATGAGAAACGATCAACTGTAACCGGTTTGTGTATTTGGAACGTTAACGAATTCAATATTTAAACAAAATCACCAAGCTTTGGAAAGTATGAAGCAACACACTTTATTTTTGTTGAAGTAAAGGAAACATTGCCATGAGGCAAGGCTACACACACAAATCAAAATGCGGTTTAGTATTCATCTTCCTCATCTTCGGCCTCGCCATCTCCGGAGTCCGCCCCAACTTCCTCGTAATCTTTTTCCAGAGCAGCAAGATCCTCTCGAGCTTCGGAGAATTCGCCCTCTTCCATTCCCTCGCCAACATACCTACGAACATAAAGAAATCAACACTAAAAACAAAGTTCGTACAGATTTTGCGGCTTACCAGTGAACAAATGCTCGCTTCGCATACATCAGGTCGAACTTGTGATCAAGACGTGCCCACGCCTCGGCGATTGCAGTGGTGTTGCTCAACATGCAAACTGCTCGTTGAACTTTTGCCAAATCTCCACCGGGTACAACGGTTGGCGGCTGGTAATTGATTCCAACCTTGAAGCCAGTCGGACACCAATCAACGAACTGTAAAACAGTTAAATTAGGTGTCAAATCCGAAATGTTAAAATTAGGTGTGAAAACCGAAATGCTAGTATACAAAGCTCAGACTTTATTATCTACCTGGATAGTTCGCTTGGTTTTAATTGAAGCGATAGCCGCATTAACGTCCTTCGGCACAACGTCCCCACGGTACAGCATACAGCAAGCCATGTACTTCCCATGACGAGGATCGCATTTCACCATCTGGTTAGCAGGTTCGAAGCAAGCGTTGGTAATTTCGCCAACGGACAGCTGCTCGTGGTAAGCTTTTTCGGCCGATATCACTGGGGCATAGGTGACCAACGGAAAATGAATGCGAGGGTACGGCACTAAGTTGGTCTGGAATTCTGTCAAGTCGACATTAAGAGCTCCATCGAAACGCAGCGAAGCGGTGATGGAAGAAACAATCTGACCAATCAATCGATTAAGATTAGTGTAAGATGGACGTTCCACGTCCAGGTTACGACGGCATATGTCGTAGATTGCCTCGTTGTCGACCATAAATGCACAGTCTGAGTGCTCTAGCGTAGTATGGGTTGTAAGGATCGAGTTGTAAGGCTCTACGACGGCCGTCGACACCTAAAATTTAAGATACGTCAATACATAAAAATCAAATGCTTGTTTAGGTAGCAGGACAACCGTACTTTGTGGGGGCAGGGTAAACTGCAAATTCCAATTTAGACTTCTTTCCGTAATCTACGGATAGTCGCTCCATCAAGAGCGATGCAAAACCGGAACCAGTTCCGCCTCCGAAGGAGTGGAAAATCAAGAAACCTTGCAAACCGGTGCATTGATCTGCAAGCTTCCGGATACGATCGAGGACAATGTCAACAATCTCTTTTCCTGTAATTTAACAGTGAGCGTTAACCAACAGCACTTAAAAGAAACTGTTCTGTAATTTACCAATGGTGTAATGCCCTCGGGCATAGTTATTGGCGGCGTCCTCTTTTCCGGTAATCATTTGTTCCGGGTGAAATAGTTGTCGGTATGTACCAGTGCGGATTTCATCTGTAAAACGATCGTGGGTTTAGTGTTAAATCACTAATAACATTTCGCTAAACACAAATTTCGGGTTCTTACCAACAACGGTGGGCTCCAGGTCTACAAATACCGCTCTGGGTACATGCTTTCCTGCACCAGTCTCGCTGAAGAACGTATTAAAGGAATCGTCGCCTCCGCCAACAGTTTTGTCACTCGGCATTTGCCCATCAGGCTGGATTCCATGCTCAAGACAGTAAAGCTCCCAACAAGCATTGCCAATCTGAACACCGGCTTGGCCAACATGGATCGAGATACATTCACGCTAAAAAAATACTACTTTTAACACTGCCATATTGTTAAACTTTAGTATATACACTCGCAAGTAAGTGATAAAAGCAAACTCACCATTTTGATAAATTCTGTAAAATAAAACGGCTCAGAAAAACTTGACAGCAACTTTACGTGGCTTTAGTTCATCTAAATGATAAGGCGTTAACCGTGGACGCAAGAGCTTTTATACGCTCTATTACGTCATAGCACGATAGCACGTGATTGGTCTGCGCTGAGCGATTCAATTAAGAGTACTGGGCAAGTCACGCGGGAAATCGTAAAAAAAGAAATCTCGTGGGAGGACGGTAATCATCTGTTGAACTGGAGAGGCTGGCACGCGTATACTTGTTCCGACAATGGTTGTTCGGTTACGAACCAACAAATCGTAAACTTTTACTTTGTAATACTGTCGTCCGTTTTTTAAGTAGGCTACAGTTAGTATTATTTGGTTCAATGGTTGGAGCCTTGAAAAAAATTGAGAAAAATGCTCAACTCAATTGTGAGGTGCAGTCGGCTTTTGTAAAGTAGAAAAATTAAAACAAAATTAAAAGAAATTTCACAGGTGGTTTAAAAACCACGCAAGTGCAGAACTCACAAAAACATTCTAAATTTATCTTATCGAAGTGGGTTAAAAATAGTTTTCTGTAAAATTGTACCCGGAATTCTTTTTTAGCAATCGTTCAGAAGCTTTTTTAATAAAAGTGTCCTGTGCATGTCTTCGCATATACGCTTTAAGATAACCGGAATTTTTGTAATGCGACATTGGCCTTATTCATGATTGAAATGTTATAATATGGTAAATACTAAATAAAATATTATTCTACTGGAGACAGTTACAACTTTAATATATCCTATATATGGCCTATTCTGCACATCCGTTTTGAGTTTGGCAACAATCATCATTACTGTATTATAAATAAGCTTGTCAAGAAAGATGCACAAAACTCCCCTCCAATAAGGGAATGCGTTTATACGACATAAATAAAAAAGATTGTAGAAGTTCATATATAAAGAATTAATTAATTATATGGTGTGGAATTTAATACTGTGTTTATATAATAAAAGTGAAATATTGAACAATCGGAGCAAAACCCATTTCGTTTTTATACACATATTTTATAATATTAAGCGTGATTTCAAGATAAACTGGAATAGTTGACAAATTGGTTATAACATGTGTTATACCATTTTTTGTAAATTACTACATTAGAGAAAACTGAATTACCAAGATGTTTTTAGGTATATTTCCTATATTCGTGATCTTACGATTTCTTCTTGTATACAATCGCATCGATCAATAACACATTCGTATAGAAATTAACAGGGGTAAGTTTAAATCAACACATTTTCCCACCATAGTAGCTAAAATCACAAAGCTAGAATAACTATTTTCATCTAGTAACATTTCTAAACGTCTCACGTTGAAATGTGGTATTCTGGCTTTTCCGACTAAATTACAGCGTCATGATAATAATCCGCGAAACTAATATTAAAGCCATCGAATAGATATACAGTAGTTGGCCTAGGCCCTAAAAATACTGTGTATTACGTGTGTTTAAGAATCTATTATACATATCCTCTAATCTTGTGTTACAGATGCAATATGCTATGATGTCTTGTATATCCAACAACAATAGTTTTTTCTAATTAAAACTCTAATCGGCTGGGTTAAAACTCTAATCGGATTATTCTACTGGAGACAGTTACAACTTTAATATATCCTATATATGGCCTATTCTGCACATCCGTTTTGAGTTTGGCAACAATCATCATTACTGTATTATAAATAAGCTTGTCAAGAAAGATGCACAAAACTCCCCTCCAATAAGGGAATGCGTTTATACGACATAAATAAAAAAGATTGTAGAAGTTCATATATAAAGAATTAATTAATTATATGGTGTGGAATTTAATACTGTGTTTATATAATAAAAGTGAAATATTGAACAATCGGAGCAAAACCCATTTCGTTTTTATACACATATTTTATAATATTAAGCGTGATTTCAAGATAAACTGGAATAGTTGACAAATTGGTTATAACATGTGTTATACCATTTTTTGTAAATTACTACATTAGAGAAAACTGAATTACCAAGATGTTTTTAGGTATATTTCCTATATTCGTGATCTTACGATTTCTTCTTGTATACAATCGCATCGATCAATAACACATTCGTATAGAAATTAACAGGGGTAAGTTTAAATCAACACATTTTCCCACCATAGTAGCTAAAATCACAAAGCTAGAATAACTATTTTCATCTAGTAACATT
>CH002798.1:0-14670 GCA_000149265.1 Ciona savignyi
TCTAACCCACCGAGCCTTTTGGTCGGACAAATCTTCATTGTTAAGCACTTGACATTGCCTCGATTCAGTGGATGATGTACACTAAGAAAAAGGACTACA
This sequence comes from Ciona savignyi, assembly GCA_000149265.1. Taxonomy (NCBI): domain Eukaryota; kingdom Metazoa; phylum Chordata; class Ascidiacea; order Phlebobranchia; family Cionidae; genus Ciona; species Ciona savignyi. The sequence continues at coordinate 100 of CH002798.1, forward strand.
CCGTGAATTAATTTTATTGTGAATACTATATATATGCGCGCCACTAATTTCTGCTATGCCATCAAAACCGGCGAAGTTCAATACCTAAAACTTGACATTCACAGGTCCAATTCAGATAGAGGAGCTTGTCTACATCACTATGTCGAGTGTAATATCACACTTGGTGTTTGGTCACGATACTCTGCAAGAAAACGACGATTTACGTCGTTTGCTTCTTCGTACAGTTGAGCCGAATAAGTTCAACGCCTTGGCAGGTGTTTTGATGTTTATACCATCACTCAAAAATATTCCACCATTTAGTATTACCACTAGCCGCGCTGTGCAATTCCGAGAGGGCCTACATCACCACATAAGAATTGAAATTGATCGACACCGCGCGTCAAGGGATCCGAACCAGCCTAGAGATTTAATCGACAAGTTTCTGAATCAAATCGATAAATTAAAAATTCGGCATAACACCAGCAATAATAATAACTACACTGTGAACAACAACAATTACGTAAAAGGTGGGCTTTCGTTAATTTTGTTCCGAAGGAGCGTAATTACTTTTTTATGTCACAGAGAAGCACCTTTTACATCCTCATTACAACACGCATCCCCACCATGGCAACCTCCACAACGGAAACCATGGTAACCATCACCACGGCAACCGTCATCATCATCACAAACCACGCAAATCGCCGGCTCGTTCGCCACATCGCAAAGGTTCGAAATCACGGCGCAAAAACGTTGGCTCGTTCACGGAAGAACAATTGGTTCCTTTGGTTCGAGATCTGTTTATGGCTGGCACTGATACCTCGTCCACAACCATCACGTGGGCAATTCTATTTCTAGCTAGTTTTCCTGATGTCCAAGGTCGAATTCATGAGGAAATTGATACGATCATCGAGTACAATCAACGTCCGAGTATTTCATTCGAGGATAAGATGCCTTATGTTCGTGCTGTGCTACAGGTAAATGTAATATTAGTAAATTACATTTTTTCGTTCATATACTGAATATTTACTACTGAACATATTGCTTGTCAGCACTAAATTACTGTATATTTATTGGTGCACAATGAAGTTTTCCATTGTTAATATTCGACTGGTAAAGTGTGACTGGCGGCAAATGGATAGGGTAAATATTGGAAGAAAGTAATCCTCTTTTTAGTTACTGCATAGAAAATGTGGTTAAAAGTTTACCCGAGGTAGTTATCGGTATAATTAGTTATTGTGCCGACAGTAAAATCTGTTCAACATGTTATTTGTATAACCGAAATGCATTATTAGGCTTGTGTTATGAAACAACTATTGTATTCTACATTATTGATTGCATTTTGTTTAAGGAAACTTTCCGACTGCGACCACCACTACCGCTTTCGGTTCCCCATGTGGCACATTGCAATACGTCATTAATGGGCTACAGGATACCTAAAGGCGCCATTATTCTTACCAATACATGGGGGATTCAAAACAATCCAAAATTATGGCCAGAACCGGAAAAATTTAAACCGGAGCGACACATTGACGAGTTTGGTAAATTTATTAAAAGCCCAGATGTCATCCCGTTTAATATCGGAACACGTCACTGCCTTGGTCAGCAACTAGCCAAAATGGAACTTTTCATAACACTGACATCGTTATGTCAAAGATTTAGGTTCACTCTTCCTCTTGGCGAAACACCAGATCTAACTGGCGAAAGCACATTCATTCTGCGTCCATTTCCTTTCCACGTCATTGCAACAAAGAGACATTAAATATATATACGAAAACCTGGTTCCCAGTATACGGTGTTGTTATAGTATTTATTTTGTCCACGTCAGTCGGTACTTCTTTTCAATTAAACTTTCTGAAGCATTTGTAACATTTTGGTCGTTGAAGATTGTTGCCAAACACAGTAGCTGAAACATTTGGTGGCATGTGATTAGAAAGTTAAGATAGAAAAATAAGAAACTGTAGCCTCTTGTTCATACTGAACAGCGTGTTATAGAATCTTTTTACTTTTTAATCCACTAGTTTCTTTCATTTTCCTGTAAGTGACTATACGGAGGACACAACCGACTAGCTGTCAATCGGTTTCGGATCGTGGTATGATGCATTGCTTTTGACGTAAGGAATAGTTAACAATTTATATTTCTTTGTGGAAGTCAGCCGAAAGGTTGCGTTTTCCTGTTGGTTTAAAAATGTCTAGCTGTTATTTAAAAACAATGAGGCATCACGATTACAAGTAGCCTGGCTTGGTGAAATGTTTATCTACAAGCGGTAGCATGTCGCATCGGCCACTTAATCTTTATATTAAGTATAACGAAACATTTACAGGCCATCAAGTAGTACATTTCACATAAGATTTTCTGTAGTCGCATAATAACACGATTTTTTTTGCTTTTTCTATATTGTTAACTTAAATCTATAAATACAACCCAATACCTGTATATGTAGCAAATTCGCAAACCTCTCTTTTGCTGGGTAATTTTCTAATTTTGTTGGGTAAATTTCTGTTTTGATTTGTATTAAAAATTAATTTGAACAAACTTTTACTGTGCACGTCTAAAACATTTGCTTTGTCCTTCGTTCTGTTTTAACTTAACTTAACCATTTGCTTTGTGCACTAGTTCTGTTTTAACTTCATTCTTCAATGCTGTGTTCCGTTTATCGTATACATATCCGCTCATCCGACCGGTTAGTCTGGCGATTTAGTGCAAAGCAGCGAAGAGGTTCTGAAACGGTCGCTAAATAGTCGGTTGTGTCCTTGGATAGGGCACTTAACGGAAATTGCCTGAACTAAGCGGATTAATAGGTGCCACCTTGAAGAAAAGAACTTATAATTATTAAGAAAAGACTTTAACCAAAGTTATTGGTCGTTGCAAAATAAGAGAAAGCCAGTTAGGATTTCTTAAAGTTTTAACCCGATCGGATGACCCCTTCATGCCAATAATCTGACGACATGAAATGCCTGTCACGAGCGGGGCGCAGGAAAAAAAGAAGAAAAAAAACGAAGTAAAATCAAAATTGTTACCATCGGAAAATTCAAAAATGGATCCCATAAATATGTTGGAACATTAAGGAATTACCCTGGAGCAGCAAAACACTAAATTGAACTTTTTCAGAACTTTTTTTTAAATAGTAGATGGAAAATTAGTCTGTTACCCAATAATGTTTAAATATATACAAAAAAGTAAAAAATTATCCTGATAAGTACCCTAAATAAATTAAGATTTGTCTCCGTATCATGATTGTCACAATTTCTTCCGGATATTCTTCAGGAGTTGTCGAATTCATGCAAATTTTAAGAATTGTTAAAAAAAATGTAAGGATTTGAACCAATATTAAAAAATAATCTATTACAGGTGATTTAAAGCCAAACATTAAAATTAACACCCGATTTTTTTGTTGGTAAAATTTTATGAAGTATTTAAAGGGTATTTAGAGTATGTGGAAATCATATTGAAAGTTTCAGAAACGTCAAACGTAAACGTAATCTTAAAAAAACAAAAATCGGTAACTGGCATGGTTTTTAACCTGCTTTAAAGCATGAAATATTAGGTAATGAGATCTAGATGTATACAAATCGGATATGAATAGACTTTTTAACTGTATATGAAAGTCATTTTGGTTTGGTAACTCATTGATCCATTTGTTTTACTTGCAGAAACAAAATTGTATCACTCGGGTTAAAGCTTTCGAGAATGTCAGATTACATGGATCTGGCGTGCACGTATCTGACAAAATATATTGTGTAACTAGAAAGTGTCAACCACGTGTTAAACACCATTATTTAACTACCTTTTATGCGTTTCCAATTTTTTCTGCATTTTACTCCGTTTTTTTGCGTTTTTTTTCATGAGGCCAGATTATTGGCTTGAAGGGCTTTTAGCACCCCTGCTTTTCTTTTTGGCTTTTTGGCCGCTCGTCGCTAAATCAAAAGGTCACTTTGGGCTGTATTTTCCAGTTTGTAAAGTCGGTGGTTGTCTGATGTCTAACTTTGGTAACTCGCAGCATACAATTCAGAATATAGACTATATAGACGCACGGCAAAACTTTTATTCTGTAAGCTGCATTCTATTTCTGAGAATGCAGCGCATAGTAACGCGTTCAGTGGCAATATCGTACGGTACCTACACAACAATATATAGGAAAGATGTACCCCGAGGAAGACTTTTAGACGCCTATAATAAGAAATAAAATGTCAAATCGAGTTATAAATCTTCTGGTGGTGTGCTGTATAAGCACAGTTTCTGTTTTTTTTTGCAAATGTTCGGCACCGGTTATTCTATAACAGTTGGTTTTTCGGAACTGGTGGGGATTACTGACTTTAATTTGTAAGAAAGTTGTAGTTGAATAAAAATAAACTGAGAAAGTAACAAACGAAACACTACATACCGCAAGTTACCACAGGAAATCCGTTAAAATATAAAATTCATTACTAAGTATTTTCGCTGTTCAAATCATTAACGTAGTTTTCAGCCCAAATTTCCGAGAGTTAATAAAGCGTACGCAGATATCTATAATAATTAGTAGGCGTTTTGTGGAGAGTGAATTTACAGACTATCGGTGCGCAGCTCGCAAGAGACCTTGAGGCAGCCCTTTGCAGTAAGCTTAGTCAACGCCGCCCCGGTCAGTAAATACTTAAAAGGAAAAGCGCGAGCCCAGACTGTCCAAAATATTAGCAAAAGGGCTGTCGTGCATATATTTTATGTTTTCCGGGAATTTTCTAACTCCTCCAGAAAACTTAACTTGATTCGACACCTTTTTTATGTGGAGCGTAAATCATACTAAACACAAAATTTAGTTAAATTGAATTTGTGGGTATTAAATTTCTCTCGATACGGAAAGTCGGGAAAATCCACCATTAGGTTACCAGTGCAGTGTGTTATAAATCTGTTTTTTTTTATTGTTACATTGAATAGCCAATTGTGCGTGTATTGTCACATGTGTGCATGGTTTGTTATCAACGTAAAATTTATCTTCGCTCTTTTGGGGATTTTAAACGAAAAGAGGAGTGGCAGAAAATTTGTAAAAATATTTTAGAATTTTTACAACCCATAAATCGACTGGGTGCAGGCATTGCACGGGTAAAAACTTTTCCTGTAAGACATATATATCTGAGCTTTAAATAAGTTCATAAAGAATGTTTATTAAACTTAACTGCACAGGCAATGTAATAACATCAAAACAACTATAAATACCAGATATTATAAGCAACAGTTTTACAACATGTAGCAGTACCAATTACAAAGTCCAGTATTAAGTGAAAAATATAACAGTGCCTCATTGCATTAACAACATGGCCCAAAATTGACAGTACACGTTTAATATATAAAAATGGTAATAAAAAATTAAGAAGATATCACACAAAAATTACGATTGAAACAAAATGTAATTCGCCTAAATCTACACAAGTATGTAACTGCTCAGTAATTTATGGAATGGAAATCATACAAAAAATTTGCTCATTTGTAAGGTATATGTACAAATGTGTAATTAGGATAAGGATCATATACCAAATTACAACAGCAGCAAGTGAGAAGTAAACATGATAACAAAATGCTGACTGAAATTTTGACTAGTATAGGTTTTTTTCGCATTATATAGTAAATAGGTGTATTGTTTAAAATGGGTTAAGTGTTGGAAGTACCTCAAAAGGAATCAACTATACAAAATACAACAGTCTTCATATAATACACTTATTTTTAGTCAAGATTCTTAATTTAAAAAAAACATATAAAAAACAATTCAAATAACAAAAAATTTAAAATTAAAATGGCCCAAATGTGCTTTGGATTACAATAACCTAGGCATGTGTTTTACTTGATTAATTAACAATTTAACATTATATATATATATACAGTAGAAGAATAAGCAATACAAAGGTTATAAAATGAAAAACTTCTCCATTGAGAAGGCATTGATGTAACCTTAAAATAAAATTTAAGACTTGATATCTTCTGCCATGTGGCCAGGTTGGTATTCGGGTTCAGTTTGGTCTGGATCTGAGCAAGGTTTTGCCTCCATTTCAGAGTTAAGTCTTTTGTACGGTGTTCGGAAAAATATAATGTACACAATAGCTACAAAGCATGCATATCCCACCATTACGTAGACTGGAACTGTAACAATGTGAAAAAAATTTAGATTGATAAATTTGCTCAATTTTATTAAGTGGAAAGTTAATAAAAAACAACAGCTGTAACACAACAGCTGTTACACAATTGTCAGGAAGGGTATTCAAATTAGCTTTACTGAAGAGTAAACCTAATAGTGAACATACACGTTGCCTGGCATATTCCCAGATAAAAGAAACAGATTAACTGAATAATATAGAACTAACATCGGGACATTATACTTTTTCGGATCAACCACATAATTAATCTAAAATTACAAAATTAATTGCCAGTGCCCTAGGGCAAAATGTTTCTTTCTGAAACAAAGGTGGCTGATACTGGAAAGTATAAGGTTTTAAACTATTACAGCTAAAGAGAAAGGGTTAACGATACACAGAATGTTCCTTGGTGGAAATATAGGTACAACTCTGTTTAACTATTGTATTAAAAAATAAATATTGAAAGTAAATCCAGATCTAAAGTAACACCAAACTTTACATTTACCTGACATGTCCATGATAGGTATGTCCCCTAAATTTTCACTGGTACATTTTGAACTTGTCGTATCATTTGATGGAATTGTTGTGCCAATTGACTGAAGGACCAATACTAGAACTATCCCTTGTAGTTGGCTATGGATGTATAATTAAATGTTTTGTTGTATTGTGATATATACATATATTAAACCTCAAGTGCATGCACATATGCATCACATAAGACATTACAAATAATTTTATACACAGAGTTTGACGAAACTTTTGTGAACAAGTAGACCTTGGTGGTATACACTCCATTATATGCTGTACAAATATAAATTTCTAAAAACAATAATTGCCATAATTTTTGGTAAATTGTAATATTGTACTATTTCCTTAATAGTCCAATGTCTTAGTAAAACATTTACTACTCACCCGCTCATAAAAACAACTCCTGAACTAGCAGCTTCACCAACTGGATAGGTAGTTTCTACCGCTAGTTCATTACCCACAGGGTAAACAGGGATACCAAAGAAACCGAATACTCCACACATAGCAGCAATCAAACCAGGTTGGTTCACATGGTTATGAAACTGTTAAGTTAGGAAGTATTAAACTCTAAACAAGCAGTAGTAGAATTCTAAATTGTTTAAATCAAATTTAAATTGATTTATTAGAAAATTAAATATCTTTATTTATGGAAAGGGCCAAATAGGCAGATTTTGTAATTGCATATTTACTACAGTATGTAAAAAAATACTTAATTTCTATTAAAACTCGTAATTATTTAAAAATTATACAAGTTAAATATAAGACCATTGGTATTTAATAATAAAACATATTTGGATTTTTAAGAGTATATTAAAGTTTTAAAAAACAGATTTTTGCCCCCAAAATTAGAAAATCGATATATATTTATTAAATATCATTTACAACTTTCTTTATTGTTTTTAAAATGACGACATTAAAAACCTGGAATCAGCTAAACACTGCAAAGTTAATCATTATTTTTTACTGAACCTTGTGTTTACAAGGATATGATTAAATAAAAGATGTAAACCTTCACATTAGGTATTTGTTATTATGAAATGTTGCATTTGGACTGTGGACCCTTTATGTGATTAAATAGTGCCCTAGGAACCTCTCTCCCATGACAAATTAAATCTTAATCATTAATAGGTTCTGTTTTGTGGAACATCAATTTTAATGTTGTGAAATGTTGAACAATTGAATCTCATTATTTCTTGATAATTAATATTGCCAATTTTCATAAAAGTATCTTATAAAAACTGTAATTTGCGGTAAAAAATCGTACAATAAAATTTGGATTATGACAAGTCAACCACACCCACTCATTTTTTGGAATTAACCCCTTAAAATCGACTTACAATGGCAAAAACCACCAATGCCGACACACCAATTGCGAATCCAATCTTTGTAACTTCAATAAATCTTTTTGTTTTGTCAACAATGACCCCAGCAATTCCAGACCCAACAAAACCTGATCCGATTAGTGCACTTCCGCATACAACCCCAACGAAGTTCTGTAATGTCATATAAACATAAACAGTTTAAATGGTCAAGGAGACATTATTATTCTTCGAAGCTATGGTAAACCTGAACGAGTATCATCTATTATACATTTCCGATAATAAATAATTAATTAATCAGGCACAACCTGCTACTTCTGATGTGGAGGTCAGTCATAATAATAATTTGCACTTAAAATAACACTTAAGAAATGGCCAAAATAAACTAGTATTTACATTTTTTGCCAGTTCAGCACATATGTCAAAATTACAACTGTGATTTACTGATGTCTGTGTAAACAAGCCTTGATGGGCCATATTTATGCACACAATGACACATCATTTAAATCTATGCATATAGGCACCATTTAAAGTCCTGATTTAATGTGACAAACACATACACACCACGCATATGTTCCATGCCTGTTAAAAGAATACACAAGAGAGACATTTCAATTAAGATAATCGCATTAGGTTAGCCATTCCACTCACATCTGCATATCCCCATGGGCACAATATCTGTGACAATAATGTAGTCAGCACACTAAACAGTGCAATGCCAGCACCGACTGTCCATGCAAGCAGAATGTAAGGCTTATTGGTAAACAATGCTTTCATTCCTTTCTTGAATGGCTCTGAGTAGGCTTGAGCACTTGGGGATGGAGGGGTAGGGGGTTCACTTGACCACCAACCTAATGTTGCCATTAATGATGCAACCCCTGCTGGTATACATTGTATAGCAAGCTGTGATGCACAGAAAATTTAAAGAAAATGATCTCTACTATTATTTAGAAGTATAATTTAAATGTTTTTAAATTTTTTAAACAAATTTTTGTTAAAGAAGTTTATCATATAAGACTGATTGACTCAAATTGACTCAATCTCAACACTCAAAATGTAAATGGTAGAAAACAAAAGTGTGGCCATAATTTTCAGAAGAATAAGCGTTAAAACTTTTATAGTGCAGGTCACAGACTGTTTTATTAAATAAAAATTAATATTTAAAAAAAAACTACATTTGTTTGTGTATATTAATATATTAATAATTTATAAAAAAAGAAATCTTCTCATCTTAATCTTACCATGAACAGAATATCATCCGATGTTCTTGCCAGAATTGGTGACAAAATGTTGGCCAACATTATTCCAAGTGGATTGGCTGTCATGAAATAATACTGGTTTCTTGGTTTGTATTGTTAGTAATTATAGAATTTCATGTTTTATGTCATTGTCACAAAATTTAGAAAAGAAATGAAACCAGAACAATTGACACTTTTCGGTTTAATTAAAAATGTGTTAGAAATAGCTGCAGCCTAAGAGTACTGAGTTTGGTAGGGTAAAGAGCACACTCTCACTGCAACGAACACTAGAAGGCAGTTTAAATCACCTTATTGGGCATACAGACATACTTATACATTAGTACCCACAATATTCACACACAATATCTGCACATGGGGCCACGAATATAAATCAACTGAAACTAAAAAATACTTGTCAAAGCTTACCAATTGTTGCGAGCATATTAGCAATAGCACGTTGATCTTCTTTAAACCACAAAGCTGCCAATTTGGTTGGGGCAAACAACATAAATGGTTGAGCGAATGCTGCTATAATTTGACCCAGGAAAACAAGAGGTAACATTGCAGAAGTTGCAATGCCACTTATAGCACTAATCACTCTCAAAACACATCCAATACAGTTTAGCCATGCGCCAAGTATGATTGAAAATCTGAGTCCCAATGTATCAATCATCCATGTGGCACAAATTCCACAAGGTATTCCAGTGATCATGAACACTACACTTAACCAGTTTATAGTGTCGAGGCTTGTGTTGTAAAAGGTTGAGGCTTTGTACGCAACTGGACCAAATGTTAACCATATCTGAAATAAAGAAATTCAGTGTATTGTAAAAAAGATAATAAAAAGAACCTCGAAATATTCCATTCTTTCATTCTAAATAAAAATGATAGATATAAATAAAAATATAACCGACTGTTTTAATTTACAATGGTAATTGATCAAAATTTACACATTGTTAATTTAGTAATGTATGTTGTCCAAGGCAATGGGATAATCTGCATTTAAATTTTTTAAATAGCTAGATTGTCATCGAAGAATTGTCACCCATATCTATAATACATCTCCACAGCTCTTGATATCACAGAACAAAGTGTGGATAAAATTAAATTGGACAAAATGTTTTATATACCACCTGGGTTTGAAAATTGTTGCGGATCTTGCTTATGCATAAATAACACATTTGGAAAATTGAAACATGTACCAAACTGATTTAAAAATACATTAGATTAAAAATACTTTACCATTGCATTGGAAATGTTAAGAACACACAGTGTAGCTAGAAGATACCATCTTCTTTTGTAAACTTTAAAATTGCCTGGTTGAGTTAATCCAATTTGTGATTCACCATAATTAGGTGGTTGATCCAGTGACTCCATGTTCATTGTATGAAGGTTTTAAATTTGCTATTCTTTTCTATTAAATCTAATAGATATATATATATATATATTGTAAGCTTTTCCAAATTAACCTATTCCTTAAAAAAACAGGTTATATAAGCAATTTCTATTAAATTAAATAGTTTATAATATATTGCCTACCGTATATAAATATATGGGTTTTTGTTTTCGAAGAAATATGATACAAAACATAGACATTAAACATTGGACAACCTGTGCCGGTAACTTACTATTTTAAATAAATTTAACGCATATTACTTGGGCCTAATTAGTATAACGATCAGTTTAAACATAATATCTGGAGGCCTGTACACACGGTAACAGAGAAATCATGTTGTGCGGTGACGCAGTGACAAATATATTTCCACCCGTTTCGCGCTTATACTCAAGAACTGCATTGTGACGTCATAGCATAAATACTCTCTTTCGTGACTTATTAAAAATATTAAAACGTGCATGTAAAAATAAAACTGCTAGTCTCAAAAATATAAGGTAAGCCGTGTTAAGTCAATATTTTTGAGAACAACAACCTTAAAAATAGGACAGCTATATTTTTTACCACCACTATTTTTAAAACACCCCTTTTGAGTTTATAGGTTGCAGAGCCAATCTTCAATTTTAAATTGTGAAAAAACCAAGTCTTTCTGTGTCCGGATTTTGAGTGACAGTCCTTTTTGGGGGTAAGTTTGAATTGGAGAGATAACAAGAAGAATTAGTTGAACGCCTTCTTAATATCCACTTTTTTTCTAAATGAAACCGGGTTCCCTGTATATCTTATTATATATGTTATTTTAAAGTGTATAAGCAGAAACTAATTGGTTTCCGAGTAAAGCCCTGAAGAAGAGTGTGCGATAAAGCGCGACCAGTACTGAGGGGGAGCCGGCTTTAGGAGAAGGTGTGGCCCGAAAGCGTGGACTAAAATATTTATAGGTATAATAACGACAAAAAATCTTAAAAGGGACCAATTTATTTAAATGCCTTACGATAACTTTCCGATTATTAAATTATATTGTACGGCCGGCTGGTCTAACGGTTAAATGCGTCGTCTTTCAATCGAAAGGTTGCAGGTGCGAAACTGCTGGTCGCTAGCTAGTCGGGTGTGTCCTTGAACAAGGCACTTTACAGACATTGCCTAAACCCAGCGGATTAATGGGTTCCACTAAATTAAAGGAACGTCTCTATCATATACAACACACTGCAATAGCTCCGGTAACCCGACGATGGGCGCGAGGTGATCTGACGATTGCCCGTGTGATAAACCCCTTGGTTTTCCCATTCACGGAGATAAACATGAATATCCTATCCTATCCTATCCTATAAGGCGTTGCAAACTAAAAACAGTTAGGATCACTTAAAGCTAAAACCTGATTCCATAACATGTTCTACCCTAAAACTTGGCGACGTGTCATGCACCTAAACAGCCAAAATACGAAATAAAATGAAAATTCGTTCCCTATATGGAATCATAGGGAACCGATCAGTAACCGGAATTCGGTTTATGGGTTATTATTTGAAACGTGAAGTTGATTTCCATATAATTTTATGGTTTACTGTTACTTATTGAAACTTCATGCCAGGGCTGGATTAACCAGAGTACAAAAACATCAAATGACCCTGTCCCGCGCATTTTAGATATGATATGGAAATTTTCCAAATAATGCATGCTGAATCGTCTGATAATGTTTATTTTTTCAAAGTACTAGAAAATGTAGTATTACTAACTTTTTTTAATCGTGTTGCTTTATCCGGCCAAATAGCTTGGTGGGTTAGTACATTGCCTTTTGACCGAAGAGCTGTCTAAACAGATCGATACGTTATTCGGTTATCACTTTAAACAAGTCATAAAGCGGATATTGCCCGAGGATTTATTGGTTCTCAAGAATTAATTGGTTCAACTTAAAGTTAAAGGAACATCTCAATTATATACAACACACTGCAATAACTCTGGTAAGCCGATGGCGGACGCGTGGTAATTGTGTGATTGCCGGTGTGAAAACATCTGCGTTTACCCAATCACGGGGTTAAACTTAAATATTATATTATATTTGTTGGTAAAATGTTCTTTGTTTCATTTTATACGATAAGTACGTGATTATATATATTATATCTATATGTTATTGGTTGTTGTCTATAACAGCTTAATTTAAGAGCTACGCGTTACCATTTTTATTGGTAGTTTTGTGATAATTTTGTTCGACGACAACAGTTTTTTGTACTGTCAAAAATTACCAAGTCAAGGCTATATTCAACTGAAATTAAATCTAAATTGTTGGATTATTTTCAAATTGGTTTTAACTGGAAGAATGAGCGAGGTACTATTGTTAATTTTTATTGAAGTAATGTATTTATTTTCACACCAATTTAGTTTGTAATTCCATTTATTATTTTTTGTCTTTTTAACAATTAGCAGCTTAAAAACAAAACCACAGGGCAACAGTAAAAGGAGGGAAAGCGCGAAGGAGGGTAACTGCTTACTTAAACTATGAAAACTAGTTCTAACCCAGCCCCAAACACTAATCTCAACCCCAGAACCACCCTTAACTCCAACCCCATGTTTAAAACTAACTATAACGGTACCTCTAAATACTACAGGACCGCTTGGATTGCATGGAGCGCTTGAATCGATTGGAGCGCTTAGATCGCTTACTATACTTCGTAATTACAAAAGCCGTAATGTTAATGTTAGGGTTGGGGTTAAAGTTAGTTCTGGGGTTGAAAATTAGTGTTTGGTTTACGGTTAGAATTACTCTCCATAACAATCTAAATGATCCAAGCGATCCAATCGATTCTGTAGTATTTAGAGGCACCCAACTATAATGCCCTAATATTATTTTAGTGTGCAATTTCCCTCCTTCCCGCTTTCCCTACTTTTAGTTTTCCCCAAACCACAGGAACAGGAAAATTACACTATAGAGCAATGACGGTATCATTGGTGTATAAGGAGACTAACTTTTTTAAGTGTCACATTGGCATTGCACATTTAAAGAGTGAGAGTATCATAAAACTTGATCATATGCATTTCATATAAAACTGTTGTTTTACTGCCAATATTTAATTGTTTTTCCCATGTGACTAAAATATGCAATGCCATATATTGGTTACGTCAATTTGCCCAAAATATACCATTTGTAACAGTACATAAAATCTTTTTGTTTTATTCAAAGAAAGCATGCTAAGTTATACATTAATGATCAATAATGGTAATCCAAAAGTTGTAATATTCCATTTACTGTATACACTATTAGTGTGATTTATAACTTGTGATGCATATTGCTTCTACAAGTGTTCACTACCAGATAAGCATGTACATATAGTTTGACTTGGATAATATAAGTGTAATTACATGTACTGGTACATTTTTTCAGAAACCCCGTCGTAAAAGAAAAGATGAAACCTGGACCAAAGAGGAACTGACCACTGCGTTGCACAGGAATGGGGATAAACATCGGAAAGAAAAATCAAGAAGTTCAGAAGGTTTAGATATTGAACCTAAAAATCAATGTGTCCAAAATGAATTTCCATCATATTTCCGCATAACTGTCATATTTTTTTCCCAGTCATAAAATAGATGAGTTACAGGCATAAGCACCCATTTTTTTATTTTTTATCAATTTTTATTTCATCAGTGTTCAGTTAGTTTTGATTGACGCCATTATTATCAAGTACATTGGCTTAAAAACTATTGCATAATGCCATATATGTTAACACAGAATCTGTTATAAAACCAAGTTGCATATTCTGTTTATTTGGGGGTAATCTCACACTGAAAACACAAGCTATGTTTCATATACAAATTAATTAAAACACAGTAATATTTATTCTAATTGACAAAAATACCATGGTCATTGCCCCCTTCACTAAATCAATTTTTTTTTACTTTAAATTTATTCTGGTTTAAATTTTTATCAGAACCTTTTTTATTAGATCAATTGAGCAGAGAACTACGCAAAGAAAAACACTCTTCTCATAGGGTAAGATATACTGATGTCACAGGCATAATGTATTACTGA
>CH002798.1:14770-25023 GCA_000149265.1 Ciona savignyi
TAAGATATCTGATGTCACAGGCATAATGTATTACTGATATCATCAGTACATAATTATTTTTTTTTCTGCATCAATTTTATAGAATTTGGATGATGAAAGGAAATCCAGAAGAAAAATTGAAGAAAAAGAAAGGTTTGGATCCACTCTTTTTTCTTTCATTAATGTGCATTACTACCTTTTTGGATCCGTTATGAGCTAAATTTAATATTTTTTAAATTTTATATTTCCTGGCAGAATTTTAGCCCTAGTACAATTCTTCGCAAAAAAATTAAACTTTACTATTTATAATAAAAATTTTTAACAGGAGGCATAAAGAGCGAAGAGAGGCACATGATGATGCAAATCCTAGGGGAGTAAAAAGGGAAAAAGAGAAGCCGTCCCGCCACGAGCTGCATGATGAAGAAGAGTATAGAAGAGAAAAGGAAAAACGAAGAGAAGAGAGAGATCGTAAAAGAGAAGAAGGTAGAAGTGAGAGAAGATCACAAGAAACTCCAGAAGAGAGAGCAAAAAGAAAAGAAAAGGTGCAATTCACTTTTTACCCTACATGGCATCTCTTTCCTTTTAGGTAGTTTTGGTAGTTTTAATTATAATTTAGGAACAAAAAAATTTTAACCAATAAAAATTAAAATTTAACACTGACTATTTTAGGAACGTCGGCGTAGAGAGAGGGAAGAAAGAAATGGGGAAGGTTTGTTTTTCTATGGTTAACCATATATTTTACCATGGGTGATATTACATTTATTTTACCATATAACCACTTTGTAAAAATTAAATATGAACAATATTAGATAAAACTTTTAGGTCGTTTAATGTCGGGATCAGTTTGATCAGTTATTGTAGAGCATGTGCTATACTGCCTTCTATGCCTGTCGTTAAAAATTTTCGCCTTACCCTATATGAGGATATTAATACTTGACTTTGAGTTTGCCAATTGTTCAATTTTTATATTAATAGATTTATATTAGTTTTCAACCCGAACTTAAGTTTCAAATTTTCTCGTTATGTTACAGTTCAGCTAAAGACCAGGAGAGAAGAGAACGGGTTCGTTAAATTTAGCACTGTACTTAATTATTTTTTAACATTAGATAATAACTTTGGGACACTTAAATATTGCTTATAATTGTAAACAACGTGTTAGAACTGCACAAAAGTTGTGTCCTTGAGCAAGCAACTTAACGGACATTGCCTGAACCTAGCAGATCAATGGGTCCACCAAATTGAAAAAACGTGTGAATCATACACAACACACTGCAATAGCTCTGGTAACCGATAGTGGGCGCAGGGTGATCTGAAGATTGCCCATGTGTTAACCCCCTTGATTTTCCCAATTACGGAAATAAAACATGAATATAGTATCCTATCTCTCACTTTCCTGATAAAAAATGTTTTTCAGACACATGGCAGAAGAGAGGGACAAAATACAAGGTGAAGTGACTTATTGTGGAATCTGTTTAACCAAGAATATTAATGTTGAAGCAATGTATGTAATGTGCTAGTAAAATTAAGTTTTACCAATGGTATGTAATAGGAATGAAAGTATTACATAAAAACTCCACATTAACATAGCAATTTTGGAAAAATATATAAAATGTGCAATTTGTTTTAATGAAAATGGAGGTTTTTTGTTTTTTTAGAAATGAAGATTCAAATGAAGATGAGGTAAGAGAGTTTTATAGCATATATATTTTAAATCCAATTATTTTTCTAGCTAAATAATTGTATTAAATATAATAACAACAATAATATAAATGTTGCCCTGTTGGGATTTTAGAAAGAATAAACATTTGAAAAACTATATTTGTATTAAGGAGCAGCGTAGAAGGAGAGAGCGAAGAGAAGAAAAAAGAAGAAAAAGGTAAATTTTTAAGTGTTCCAGAAATGATTAACATACTTACAGCATTTCGACTTTGATAATGATATATTTCTTAGGCACGAAGCAGAGGAATTGGAAAGTGTGAGTTGGAATAGGATGGATGCGTCTATCATTTTTCCTCTGAAAAAGAAAGTACAATCATAGGAACTTTCTAGTGTATCGTTAAGATATCATCTGGCTAGTTTGAGCAGTCGGCTAGAGCTTTAACACCGACTGCAAGGCTGTTAAATCGAAACCAGCCGCTTTATCTTTTAAACCCATGGCTCCTGTATTTTACATTCATGCGATGAAAACGTGAATATCCTCCTATCTAACCAAAATCGAATGTCTTCAGTTGTGTTGCTAAAGCTATTGAATTTTGTTAAATTTTGTTAAAAATAAGCAAAATAAAAAGAATTAGGAATAAGTTATCTTTCGAAATATCCAAATATGAATGCAATTATGATGACTTTGCTTGAATATATATATATGAATATATGCTTTATGCTCTCAAGTTAATATTTCAGATAGAACAAAGGAATATTGACAGTGAAGGAAACAAAAGGTAATATATATCAAATTTGCTATGTTTGGGCGAAAAAATAAATAAATTGTACTTTATATTTCCAGGCACAAAGATAGATCAAAGCAAGTTGAAAAGGTAAGGTTTTGACAATGTTAATTCCTGACAGTGACGTACCAACTTCTTTCCTAAAATCTCTATTTACATGTTAGGTTCATAACAATACCGACCATGATGCAGTTCTATATCGCAACACTAATCCAAGGTAACAACCCCTTTTTACATATAATTCATTAGTGTTTAAATTTTCTTTTTACAATCTGTAAAATCGATGATAAATCTGGCGTATTTCATCCTTGTAAATTATTCTGTCTTTTGTTTCAGAGAACCAGAAAAAGATAACAATGAGGTAAGCGGTGTGTGTTGCAATGTGTCTATTACCCATTCAGTTTGGCGCTCATTATTGAATGGTTAGCCCAAGTTTATATTCAGAAAATTAAGATTAACCTTTTTAGAAATGATTCCTATCCTGGTGGTATTTTTGAGATATCAATACCAAACTATATTTTCCTTGGCAACAACAAATATTTAAAGTAGATTTCCCACCGATCACTTATATTAATCAAAAAACCACAACATTCATATAGACAAACTACGATTATGATGATGAGGAATTTGAAGATTATGAAGATGATTTTGAAGAAAATGAGGTAAATTAAAAAAACTTAATTGAGAATTAATAAAATCAATGTATGAAATTATGGTGCCATGACACCAGGGCTTACTGCTGGTCAATATGTTTCAGTATGTTATACGCTTGAAAAATAAATGCCATAGTGGTTGTAAAGTTGTTTTATACTTTAATATAAAAGAGACCTCTCACCTTGCATAATAACGGTTAAATGGTGTATCAATATTTGTATGAAAAACACATGGGTTGCAATTATACAGTGAGTGGTTGCAGCATGTATTGCACTCAAACCTTCTCATTTAAAAAAAATCAATCTAACAAAGAATTCCAATGAAAAAAAAATTGCTCCCAGAGTGAGGAAGATGTTGAGAGGAATCCAGAGATGGATGCCATCATCAAAGCTATTAATCGTGAGAATGAGAGAGTCAACTCAGCTCGAACCACATCAGCTGACAGCCAACGTATGCAATCTGTAAGTTTTTTATCAACACTGTTATTCAAATGTGGGCAATGACAAATTTGACTGTAACTATTTGTAGTTGTTTCTTAATTTATCCAGATACAATAATATTAATATAAAGATCCAGACCTTATGTCTTCTCTGACCCCAACAAAAGCTAAAATACAGGGCAAGTGGAGGAGGCCTAACTTTAGATTATAGAACAGACAAATTAGAAAACTTCTTTGCCATAAAGTTGTAATAAATTGTGTCAGACGAAAAGCATGATATTTCCTACATCTAAGGTTAAACTGCACTCTTATTATGTTAATGTTCGCCTATCCCTCATTGAACATGTATGAATGCAAATAAGTCCCAAGTAAACTCACGCTGTCATCGATATTTTGCATTTAAATGATAAATCCAAGATATTTTACTTCGAAGGGAAAAATTAATGTGTTTGTTTGATTATTTTAAGAACCAATTCTCTTCTCGTGACTCATCAGCATCCATGTCACATGACTTGGTTTCCACAACGATTAATTTCTCTGCTGCTAAGCAACGCAGTGTGGAGAGCAAAACAAGGAAAAGAGTTCTGTAAGCATTTCAGAAGTCATTTTGATTAGTTTTTATTCTTAAATTGTTATGGTAAATACATGACAACTGCCATGTGTTATTTGTCTCTATTTGTTGATGTTCATGCCCTTAATGATTTCTTAAAATGTTACTGCTTAGGATTGATTGCTTGTTTTCAGACGTGTTCTAACGACTGTCATTTTGCCGTTTTTCCCGTTTTTTTTTTCGTTTTCCAATTTTTTTAATAGTCCTGATTTATGTTTTCATCGTGGAAACATAAAATAAACTTAACTAAACTAAGGTCTGATCTGTAGGAGCATGTAATTTCTATATAGTTGTGCAATAAAAGTAGAAAATATTAATTATCTTTAATTTCAGTCATAACATTTAACCTGATTTATTTATTGGCAGAAACCGCCGTAATGACTTGTTGACTTTAATTCAACTCGATTTCATTTCCTTTGATATTTTTGACCTTCCTTCAGTCACCGAGTATAACTTTTATATCAAAAATTTTGGGAGCCAAAACTCAAGACAGGTTAGTGCTTCTCATTTAGTTTTATATTTATATGTGTCAATAAATATTTCACTTAGGTTTTCTATTTGAACAGCAAGTTTTACTTTTTGTTGTGAGTTTATCTAGCTAATTATAATAAACAGGTATTAATAATCCCATGTTAATGGTTAAGTCAGTTTAAAAAATATTAAACTTTTCATCTATTACAGTATGTGTATGACTGTTTTTTTCTTTTGATGCAAACAAATAAATGTGGGTTCGATACTTACTGTTGTGTATGGTATGGAATCAGTACAGGTTTCCAAGTTATTTTAAAATTTGTTTCCATCAGGCATCCAGTCAATGCAATGATGATGCTATTGAGGTTGAAATTCAAACTGACCATTCAGAAACTGGGGAAAGATGGACACAACATCCACCAGATGGGGCTATTGTATGCGGAGGTACTGGGTTCTATGTCAGTTTACGTGTGGTTGTATGGCTCAAGGGCTTAACAATTCATATATGAACAGAAAATTTATTTGTCAACGTCTTATTTATACAAAAACATGGTTTCAATGTCGACAGAAGTACTGTGATACAGCTACCACTATTTTGTCAAATACATTATTTCATAATATATATAATTGGTAACAATAGGGTTCTACATCAATAATCACTTTAACTGCTTAATATTTGTATGTATTCTTATCAAAAATAACCAATCAGTAACTGTGAATAGCTTTCCCGAACTCCACTTTCCATAGTACTGTCGGCTGTCCCTCTTCAAAACAAATGAATGTTCAAGTAAAAGGATTTAGATTGTTAAAGATTTTAGATTTTATTTCGGACTGCCTATTTGCTAATCAGTTCAGCATTAACAGAATCTAGCTCTAAATGACCCCATTTTAAGTTATGTCTTACTCAGGCTCAACTTCAGTTGAAGAATCACCGCATCTTCGTATGTTATCACTCATGCGCGATGATTCGAATCGGTTCAGTGATTTCCTCACATATGCTGGTGAATTAGTTGACGCTTCCATCCAGGAAGACACCTTGTGGAGCAGTAGCAAGCCGACAAGTTTGACCTCGGTCACAAGTTGTGACGCTACAACTAAGTTTAACACAAACATCTCCTATTTACAAGGTAATTTCTTTAATCATATCTTTGCTGCACAATTCTCTTCAAGGCTATACATGTTATTTTATATTTAGCCTTGAGTTTAATTTAAACAAGTGGAATGCTTTTAGTTACATATCAGTGTAATCATAATTGGTATTAAAATGAGCGAAAAGAATATCCTAAAATTTCAACTATTTAATGTTTTTAATATCCAGGATTAGGAGTAAGGTCACTAAAACTTCTAATGATCTAGCCCTAGCAATAAAAATATTTTAACATAATTTGCTTTCTATAAATAAACATGAATAAAATTTTAAAGAATTACATTCCCCAATTCCACAACTAGGAAAATGTTTGTAAAATAAAGCAGACAGGGCTCGATAAAACATTTTTGTTCCTAGGTCGCAAAATCCTCCATACCATATTTGGTAATGGCATGATTGCTGTGACGTTTGGAGAGGCATCACATGACGTGACAACGCGTATTGATAGGAAAGGAATCATCACAGTGTGGAAGATCACCAACACGGAGCAACCTGACAAGTGGGTGTTTGGTTTGCATTTGTTGGTCTAACTTAAACTATGTACACTGGAAATTCACTAGTGGTACATGCACATAAGCGCACATATTGTGTATGTCTTATTGTCTTAGTTAGCAATGGCGTACATCAGGCATGGTCAACATACAGCCCACGGTACGACCCGTGAAGGGATTTTGACCGGCCCGCAGTCTGTATCTAACCATACCCTGTAACAGGTCCGCCAAAAGACTGTATCTAACCATACCCTGTAATAAAGATATTAAATACTATTCATGTAATAAGGACTTCATTTTCCCACATCTGGCCCGCGAACTAGAGAATTTGCCCAGCCCTGTCGTAAATGGTCATGATTGGTTAGCTATCAAACTTACATTTGTTGTTGACTCTTATTGTTTACACAGTGATTTTTCAAAACGAATAGCCAACAAATACATTTTGATAAGCATATTCTATTAGTAAATGTAAGATTAATTTAACAAAGAAAGATGTTATTTGGTGCCTTATAATTAAGGCATAGGATCTTGACATATTTTTATACCAATGCCATACCTACATTTTTTAGCAAAATGTTTACACACGTTTTTACCATTCTAATTGTTTTTTTTAAAGATTTTTAATAACTGATTTTTTGACTTGATGTATTGTACCAGACAACAGTATTTGAAATTTAATTTTCTTTATAGGATTTTGCTTTGTGATGCCCTACCAGTTACGTGTTGTTTCGGTCAAAACAAAAAGATTCTCTTTGTGGGAACGGTAAGTCGCTTGTATTTTGTTAGAAAAAAAGGTTATAATATCGTAGCTTTATTAATGTTCAGTGGGGAAACCCACCGGGTCATTGTACCACAACAATGACTTTGTAATCCTGATCACCTGGGTCATTCAATGAAGTACTAATGTCGTGACTATTACCGTAGAAGAAAAATATCCTGCCACAGCTAGGATTTCAACAATATTATCAATAAATATTTCTTATTGTGACTACAAGATCCCCTTTAATCTTGTTGCTTAAGATCGGTGGTAGTAACATACCAGAATAACCCCTTATTACATGGAGTCATGGTGGCTAAGTCGGTTAGATCGGTGCATAAAGCCCAAGGTCAGGGATTAAAATCTTACCCAAGGCAGGATTTTTTCCCTAACATCACGGCATTAACACTTTCATTGAACCATTGAACAAGCCAGCTGATAGAGTCTAAGGAGTCATGCCCATTTTATAGATTAAAGGGGAGCCATGAATGTAAAATTTATTGCTTATAACTTCCAAATAAAACCAGGATGATGGTTCTGTGCTGGTGTATGACCTCACCGAACCAAGTACAATGCACCAGCAGCTGGAGCTAGAGAGAAACAAAATGACAGTTCTACGAAGTGCCACATACACCACCGGTGATTATTATTAATTTCCGTCAAATTAAATATTTGAAATACACTACCCTTGCTCTTTTTTTATTACTAAGAATGCAAAAACATAAATGGGTCCCAGTGATTTTGCTGTATGATATTATTTTATTAATATAATTATATTGTTTCGGTTCGAATCAAACAGATTGGTTCACATTTTTATAGCAATATTTTAATAAGCTAACTTAGGGTAAACACAACTTGGGAAAGTTGTGTATAGGCAAATGATTAAATTTCCTTTTTTTTAAATATTTTTTAGTAAATATATTACAAATTAGTAATTATATATTTATACAGGCTGGCAGAGTGAAACCCATTCAAGTCCGATTGTGTGTTTGGGCTCTGTGGGCAACTTTGAAAACACCAGTCAGCTGTTTTCAATTGATGAGTCAGCATGTTTATGTGTCTGGGTAGGATATACGTTTGTGTTGTATTAGTTGGGGACATTTTTTCATTAATTTATTTTGTTATGTGTAAAAATAAATATTAAGTTTTTTATGTTTAACTTTGTTTTTTGCCTAAAGTACAAGTTAAAGATATTTTAAAAAGTGGATAACACGTAATTTTAGTTTGGCAGAAAGGCACTGTTTAATAAAGGAATTAAGTTAGTTTTCTAAACATTTAAAATTCAATAACCTGTGCATGTGTGCAACGTTAGTTTGTTTTTTCCACTAGTAAAGTAAAAGGGTAGCTCTTTTTTTAAATTTTGTATTACAACTTTAGCATTCTACATTTAATAAGCTGTTATACTTTACAGGTAGTGGTTGATATTTTATCAGATGTTGATGATGATGTTGGCTTAGTGCCGCATGGCCGAGTAAAACTTGTTAAAAGTTCACTAATCAATGTGGTGTCTTCAAAACCGTAAGTTCTGTTCAAAACGTAATTTAGTAAAATTAGTCTTAAAGTTTGTAAATTAAACACATAAAATGCGACATAAGCATGAATTTGCATATAAACATTGAAGTCACTTCTATATATAAATATGCAACCTGTGCGTGTTGGACTTTTAAAAGCTGATTTGAGTTACGAAAATCATATTTTATAGTTAATTCAATATCCATAGAACTTCTGCAACAGAGCTTGGCGGTTCAGCCACCTTTGCTGTTTGTCCCGATTCCAATACTTTCTGTGGGAACTGAATTGGTAAGGACTTTTTACCATCCTGTTTTCAAATCACATGCAGTTGTAAAAAATGATTTATAAAATACCTAACTATAGTGTTATTTATCCAGCTGGGACCCGTAATACTTTTTTTTCAAAATGTAACAATTTACCATTTTTTTTCTGACAGTTTAGTTTAGTTTATTTTTTCGCTCCTTCGTTACAGTAAGGAAGAATAAAACAATTATTTTACATTGAGGAGACAGGATAAAACGGCAAAACTACAGTAGTTAAAACACATCAGTAAATAAACACATTACAAATTAAGGAAAAAAAACGATGTGGCCGTTAAACCTTACATTAATACAAATAAGTTTCAACGAAACAAATTAAATCAAAATTAACTAATTAAATTTTGTGTTATTTAATACTTGAGTAAAAGTGTGCAAGCGCGACCCAGTACTGAGGGGGGAGCCGGCTTTGGGATTAAGTGGACAATTCCAATATTTATGACAACATTCAATCGGTTTTGTTAATCACAATTCCAATATTTATTTACCAACAGGGTGAGGTAGTAAGTTGTACGAGGGAAAAAAAGACGAAAACATATAAATTCCCTGGAAATAAATCATCTGTAACTTCCGTATCGTTCAACAAATTTAATTCATCGCTGATGTTGGTTTCGTACAAAAGTGGAGATCTTGCTTTATTCACTGTTAAAAAAGGTATATAATGCTTTTGTAATAAAGGTATATAATGCTTTTGTTATTTTTGTTTGTATTGTGCTTTTTGTAATTAATTTATGTATAAAGTTGTTTATGAACAACAGTTATTTTAAACAATATAAGGAAAAGATAGGAGCTCATAAGTATATTAGATGCCGTTGAATTATTGTGTTTTAACAATTTCTGATAATATTTGATGGTATGGACCAAGGACAAAATTCTCATATAAGAAATCAATGGAACAAGAAAATTGTTATTTTTTAATTCTTAGATTTACCTGTGATGACTTGGCCACTAGACGGAGTAAGCATGTTGTTTTGTCATTGGTCAAATTGTCGCTCATCTGTATTCTTCTCTTTGGATTCAACCAATCGGCTTCAAGTCTGGGATTTGATGGCGATTGATTCTGCTCCGGTATCAGTTGACTCACTAGATCAAAAGTATGATATTGCTTACTACGCTACTCTCTTGTTTGTGTAATAGTTTGATTTTAGAAACTCCATATTCTTATTTTATGAAACGTTTTAGGACTGTGGTACTGACGTTTTTACCCAGGAGGAGCAAAACATAATTGGCGTATTACACTGGCAATTTTAAGAGATTATCTCCCACACTCAGAGATAATGTAGGGCATTAAATATAGAAAAGTCGGATACTAATGCTTTATTCCTGTAAATGGAAAAACGTAATGGTCATTGTCTCATGCGGTTTATCATTAGATTTCCTCTCAACTACTGTTTCAGTTCATAAAGTATTTACTTTTTTTTGGTTTAACTTA
>CH002798.1:26957-36970 GCA_000149265.1 Ciona savignyi
AAACATTAAAGTCACTTTTGTATATAAATATGCAATCCTTGCGTGTTGGACTTTTAAAAGCTTAATTGAGATACGAGAATTGTATTTTATAGTTAATTCAATATCCATAGAACTTCTGCAACAGAGCTTGGCGGTTCAGCCACCTTTGCTGTTTGTCCCGATTCTAATACTTTCTTTGTGGGAACTGAATTGGTAAGGACTTTTTACCATCCTGTTTTCAAATCACATGCAGTTGTAAACAATGATTTATAAAATATTTAACTATAGTGTTATGTATCCAGCTGGAACCGGTAATACTTTTTTTTCTTTAAATGTAACAATTTAATTCATTATTTTTTCTGACAACATTGGATTTTGTTAATTACAATCCAGTTTTTATTTACCAACAGGGTGAGGTAGTAAGTTGTACTAGGGAGAAAAAGATGAAAACATATAAATTCCCTGGAAATAAATCATCTGTAACTTCCATATCGTTTAACCAATTTAATTCATCGCTGATGTTGGTTTCGTACAAAAGTGGAGATCTTGCTTTATTCACTGTTAATAAAGGTATATAAGGCTTTTGTTATTTTTGTTTGTATTGTGCTTTTTGTAATTAATTTATGTATAATGTTGTTTATGAACAACATTTATTTTAAACAATATGGAGGAAAAGATAGCAGCTTATTAGCATATTAGATGCCGTTGAATTATTGTGTTTTAACAATTTCTGATAATATTTGATGGTATGGACCAAGGACAAAATTCTCATATAAGAAATCAATGGAACAAGAAAATTGTTATTTTTTAATTCTTAGATTTACCTGTGATGACTTGGCCACTAGACGGAGTAAGCATGTTGTTTTGTCATTGGTCAAATTGTCGCTCATCTGTATTCTTCTCTTTGGATTCAACCAATCGGCTTCAAGTCTGGGATTTGATGGCGATTGATTCTGCTCCGGTATCAGTTGACTCACTAGATCAAAAGTATGATATTGCTTACTACGCTACTCTCTTGTTTGTGTAATAGTTTGATTTTAGAAACTCCATATTCTTATTTTATGAAACGTTTTAGGACTGTGGTACTGACGTTTTTACCCAGGAGGAGCAAAACATAATTGGCGTATTACACTGGCAATTTTAAGAGATTATCTCCCACACTCAGAGATAATGTAGGGCATTAAATATAGAAAAGTCGGATACTAATGCTTTATTCCTGTAAATGGAAAAACGTAATGGTCATTGTCTCATGCGGTTTATCATTAGATTTCCTCTCAACTACTGTTTCAGTTCATAAAGTATTTACTTTTTTTTGGTTTAACTTATTATGAATTGCTACCAACTTCAAGTAACATCCGTCAGGTGCCCAATGAAACAATTGATTTTAATATATTAATCGAATTACTCATGGACCAACACATTATCCTAAAGCCAACTGTATATAGGTCTATACATGAGATTACACAGTTTATGTATACAATTTGTACGTTTTTACTTATTTTTAAACACTGGTTGCCAAACAGTGATAAAATAACATTTTCGTTTTCAGGGCAATTGGTTTTTCCATAGATGGCAATTCGCAAAAAGCAACAAATTTGGTGAGTACGTCTTAAATTATACACGCACGGGTTATAAATACTGAGGCATTCAAGCAATCCAGAGTTGTTAAAAGAAATTGTACATTGTAACAATAAAAGTCTCGTTGGAATTAATTTAATGTTGACTTGTGTTTATTAAGTGTGTGCCGATATTTGTGAATAAAAACCAAGCTATTTACCACTACTAACAAGTAGCCCTTTTTTCCAAATCACATTTTATTTTACATGCAGCTTGTTGCGTTTGAGTCGTGTGCATTTGAAGTGCTTCGTCTAAAACCTCACTTCACTGACTCTGTGGTCGATGATGAATTGGAACAAATGACCTCCCTGGTTCAATCATTTGGGTGACTCGTATTATTACGTTGTGAAAATTATTGCAATATTTATCATTGTGGCGACCGTTGTCTCGTAAATTTCAGATTTTTAATAAAAATATTTTTTTACCGCACAGTTCTATATAGATTGAATTTTATCCTTGCCGGCGATATTAATCCAAAGAAAAAAACAGTAGTAGAAACACGTAGTCTTTTTAAACTACATCTCAATCCCAAGATAAGTTTCATTACGCGAATCATTAGGGATGTTGGCACTATTAGCAATTGGACATGTGTATAAACAGCAAGAACGCAGGGAGGTGTTATCACTCGCGTTATTGGAGCTAATATAGTGTATTTATATGTTTGTTTTTTTCACTTTTAGTAGAACCCAAATAATTTCATGAGTTTAGCCAATGTCTGCCAAGTGACCTGGGAACAACTTTCCACAATATTTTGGCTGATGATCATACCGATTAAGCTAATCGGCAAGACAAAATGACCTACACATAGGATAGGATATTCATGTTTATCCCCGTGAATGGGAAAACCGGGGGTTAACACACATCGATCACCTCGCGCCCACCGTCGGGTTACCGGTGCTATTGTAGTGTGTTGTAGGTATGATAGAAAGGTTCCTTCAATTTGGTAGAACCCATTAATCCGCTGGGTTCAGGCAATGTCCGTAAAGTGCATTGCCCAACGACATAACCGACTAGCAAGCGACCAGTTTCGCACCTAAAACCTTTCGAAAGGCGTCGCACTTAACCGTTAGACCAACGGGCCGCTGAACATGAAGTGGTGGAACAAGCAGGGATAGTTGATGTAAGAAAATAAGTGTATATGAAACACTAATGGGTATAAGATGTACCGTCTTGGACATGAAGCTTTGATGCCAGCGGAGACACAAGGGTATAATGTGAGTGGACGAATTTGCAAAAACACAACACGGCAATTGGTGGCGCGAATGCACTGAAAGGTCGGGCGGCTGCGGTGTTTGACGTCTGGTAACGGTCATTTGTGCTGTTATCTTGTAAAACCTGTGCAATGGACCTAATAAAATATTCACATAATTAAAATGTTTGTTTTATTGATAGAAGTGTATGTGTGTTGCAGCCTACGTACAACATACAGTCTTTGGTATGCCTACCAATAAGTGACAAATATGAGATATAGTATACCAAACATATATATTTCTGTGAATGTTTGTATTAAAGGAAGTCTTCAATTTCCTTAACTTTATTTAGGAATGTTGGCGAAGTGTTGTGGGAAAGATAAATTCGGCATATAGTTGCACACCACGGTTGCTTTGACGGGTGTTTTGTATTAGGCGGTATTAAAATGGTTATCTACTGCGTATACGGGGAAATTTGGAATAGCATATGGAAAGTTTTGGGCAATACGGCAAGTCTGGCAGTTAGCTCATAATCGTCGTGTCAAACAGTCGGCTGAAAAAAAAGTTGGTATTTTCGTTGTACCATGAGAAGCTTACGATATTTTTGGTCGTTGCTGGTTCTGAACACAATGGTTTAAAGGAGCAATAATGTCCTTATCGTATTTACAATTTTGCAAGAGGTCCGGTAACAAGGCGGTGCGCACGATGTAATCTAGTGTCTACTGTATTTTCCCTCCGCTATCCTGAATATTTATTCCGTATTTACCATTAATAATATTAATTAAATTATAATAATATACCTTAAAAATATGTGCCTAGTTTTGCGGAAAATGGGTACCTTTTTCGTTATAAAATGCAAGACCAACAAGTGTACGAACCGGTATGAAAAAAAGCATACGGAACGTTTTGTAAACAGACCGAAATGTTCATCTGCACGACCGGCAATTCGTGATTGGGAACAGAAGCTACTGTGTCTACTGTATTTTATGATTCATACTCTTCGATAATTCTTATTCTCTATACGGAAGTTCTACCCATTTGATGTACCGGTTTAGTATCTTCGTACAAACTCGTTGGTCACCAGAAAGGGCCTAAACTGCAATTTGTTTTGTTTTATACGTTGTCTGTATTGTTTACATAACTTTATCCGCTAACACCGTAAAGCAATATGAGCAGTTTAAACGAGTTAGAAGACATGGAAAAGTTACGCGGCTTGTCATGGATGGTGGCTCTTTCACAGGTTTGCAACTTGTTTTCCTAGACTTCAGCCTACTGGTATATGTATGCGAATGGTATAAATCAACATTGATGTAAAATGCTATTTATTTATGCATTGTAACCAGTATCTTTTTTACAAATCATTTTAAGTAGCACAGATAGTTCAGTAAAACATTTCTTTTTTAATGTCTTGATTTGATTTAAAAATTTTGATTAATTTATCTTCTAAAGACTAAACGACTATTAATTAAATTAAAGGTGCACTTGTAGGATTCCATCATTTGTATTTTCCACTCACTGTTTTTTTAGTGGCCTCTGAATGCCTTATTGCCATAATAAACTGTAAAATTACATGAACCAGTGTAATATTATGTTTGGCCAGAAACCAGAAAACTGTTTTTATTAAGTTATTATGAAATTTATATTTACAGGGTTTGGGTATCACCATGGTTATCCTGATGGGTGTATGGTTGAACACTTACATGGGTGGGTTCGCGTGGGACGGAAGTGGAAAGGAGTTTAACCTTCACCCACTTTGTATGATTTGTGGAATGGTATTTCTATATGGAGAAGGTAAATGCATTATAACTTGCATTATATTGCAGTTGTGACATGTCAACCCATCATAAAAATGTGAAGTGGCATACAAAATAACTATACTTGTCAGTTTTGCTTCCCCAGCTTTTTAACCATTACCGGTTTACAACCTTTTGAAGATTTAAATAGATAGTTTTGTAGTATCACATACCATTGCCAAAAATATACAAATAGCTTATCTAAGTTGAATGAATCGTCAATTTTTGCCTTAGATTTAAAACTTTTTGCTTGTAAAAGGGTCTAGTATCCCCCCGTTACTTACTGGTAAAATTCATGCATATGTAATATGTATACCAATAATTGTATCAATTTTTTTATCATAAAGATAAAGCACATGCAATCGCAATCATTTTATAACATTTTTATTTAAACAGCTGCACTGGTATACAGAGTCTTTCGGCAAACTGAGAAATTGAAAGCGAAAATAATACATGCTTCATTACTTCTACTTGCTTTCATAGCCATCGTTGTAGGTGGGTAACTATTCAGATTATTAAT
The DNA here is from genome assembly GCA_000149265.1 of Ciona savignyi. Taxonomy (NCBI): domain Eukaryota; kingdom Metazoa; phylum Chordata; class Ascidiacea; order Phlebobranchia; family Cionidae; genus Ciona; species Ciona savignyi. The sequence continues at coordinate 32,057 of CH002798.1, forward strand.
AGATACCTAAACAAATTAAAAAAATAATTAAATCATTTTTTCAGGCCTGGTTGCAGTTTTTCAATTCCATCATAAAATGCACATCACTAATATGTACAGCTTGCACAGTTGGTTCGGTATGATTACAGTTCTTCTATTTTGTTTGCAGGTATTTATCTTATCATTTTTACATCAATTTAATAATGTTACTGACATATCATACATTTTAGAATATATATACTGCACTTTTACCAATATAAGAGCAACATATGTATTGTTTATGTCATTAGTAGGAGTGCAATATTTAAAACTAGACTAAAGTTTTGTTCGAGCTCATGTGATAGCTGTTAAATGATAACTGTAATACCGTACCACTGTACTTTGCCTCTTTCATTGTCAATGTTCCCTATTTAATAACAGTTCAATGTGTAGTGTAGTTTTATACATATATATTAACATACCAGTAGTCCAGTACCAAGAATGAACTTATAAAATAAAATAGTAAATCTACTTTTTTAAAGAACCAGAAACATTATATAGGTCCTCTATCCTATTTTTTAATTTTGTAGAAAATTTCTGTTAATGTTAGTTAATTTTTTTAAATTCATTGCTTAAATGGCTTTATGTTAAATAAAAAGTTAGCTGTCTATAATATGGATTGGATTTTGATCTTGTTTGTTTTTCAGTTTCTTTTGGGATTTCTGAGCTTCCTTCTTCCAGGAGCTCGGCCCAGCATCCGCTCATTCTATCTTCCACTGCATCAATTCTTTGGAGGAGGAATCCTCACACTTGCTGTCATCTCAGTTATTTCGGGGATCAACGAAAAACTTTTCTTTAAATAGTGAGTTAAATAGGCACTAGTGCTGGGCCAATCCCCTGATATTTTATATAAAAAAGACTCAATATATTATAGTTCTATACTGGTACATATCAATCACTATACTATTATCCACTATGCATTGCAACTTCGTTATTTTTTTTGCACTTGCACGCTGTTCAATAAAACCATATAAGTTGATTGGTTATCACTGCAGCCACATCCACAATATACAGAGGTAGTAATAGGTCGATTTCATGTCTACGCAATGTTAAAAAACATCCAAAATTCTTTTTTGATTTAAAATACAGCTTCTGTTGAAGCAAGATGTAGTGAAAAATTCAAAATTATTTTATTATATAACGGTACCTTTATTGTTCACTATTGATTTATTGATTGAAATATAATTTAATCAAAAAAATGTTTAATAGAATACCAATGGCTCAATACATCCTGCCAATATGCTCATAGTCATAACCTCAATAGCAGGGTTTATGTGTCTCACACTTGTATTTCTCATTGTTTAAAATTTGAAGTTTAGAATAAAATATCAACATAGTTTTTACATTTATATCTCTACATTAGCTAATGGTTAATTGTTCTTACTACAGTTGATCATTTTTTTAAACTGTTTATTGCCGAGAAATTGTTGGTTAACCGATTTTATTCGAACTAGTTTTCATTTATCAGAACGCACATCTCTAATATTTTTTCGAAATAAATAGTCACTTGTTTTCCCAAAAAATTGCAAAGTTCCGTTCCATTGTACTTTCATACAATTAGTTGATGACTTAATAAGTGGAAATATGACCATGTTTTCAATTTAGTGATATGACACTTCCAGGCTATTAAATTATTTTACAACCAATGAGTATTACAAAATTATTTGCTCTTATTCTTTACCACAACTCTATAGTTTATTGTATTTGTTATAACACCAATTAGGGAAATTGTGTCGCAGGACATGGTATGCCATACTTACATGTAAATTTATTTAAATTCAACCCAAAATTACACTGGAGCAAGTAAAATCAATAATTAATTATTACATTATGACGTAGTGAAATCAAATCTTCCTTTATATCACAGTAATGGTGTAAATATTTCATGAACATTTAGGAATAAATCTATTTCCGTTAATGTCAGCAATCAAATAAAACAGTAATTTTGAATAAATTTATTATTTTGGACTGCTTAGTAAGTTTAGTTTCATTTTCTAAAATAATAGAAAAATTAATGTACAGCAGAACCCACTCCTTCTTAAATCACAATAATGTTCTTCATAACAACCAATTTGGATTTAGGAAAGATCATTCAACTAGCCATGCTAGCAATCTCCTGGTTAATATAATATCTAATCATTTGGAAAATAAGAAATCTGTTATTGGTGTTTTTTTAGACCTGTCGAAGGCCTTCGACACCATTGATCATGACATTTTGCTAAACAAAATGTCTCATTATGGCATCCGGGGTGTAGCACTTGATTGGTTCACCAGTTATTTGTCAAACCGAAAACAAATTGTTGATTTTAATGGAACTCTATCTTCCAACCCGAACCCAGTTAAATTAGGAGTTCCTCAAGGATCCATTCTAGGTCCTTTACTATTCCTTATCTATATCAATGACCTGCCAAATTGCTTAACCCATAGTAAAGCTATTATGTTTGCGGATGACACCACAATTTTTACCCCTGGCCGCAACCAATCCATAACCTATGTAAATGCCAATGCGGATCTAGACAGATTATTCACATGGCTTTCCAGCAACAAACTGATTCTTAACTCTGATAAAACAAAATACATGTTTTTTTCTAACTCCTTTAAATCTACTCTTTCAGTAGCACCCCTCATTTCAATAAATAACTTTAAAATTGAACAAGTCAACAGCTTTAAATTCCTTGGTCTTACTTTAAATGACAACCTTTCCTGGAAACCACACATGCAAATACTCCTTAAGAAACTTAACACTAATTTACTCATGGTACGTAAAATAAAACCCCTTGTTGACCAACCCTCACTTCTTACATTATACCACTCACTAATACTAAGTCACATTCACTATTGCATATCCACCTGGTGTTATGGTAACAATCAAATGCTAACCAAATTACAGCGAGTGTGCAATAAGTTCATTCGCCTAATATTTAACCTTGGTAAACGCGAAAACACAGTTTCTATAATGAGACAACATGGACTTTTAACAATTTATGACATGCACAAATTAGAAATATTATCCATAATGCACAAATGCCATCACAATACACTTTCCCCTGCCCTCCACAATTGCATACCCAACAAACCAAAAACTACTATGAAAACCAGAAGCAATTCCCAATTTTTAATTCCTTTTTGTAACAAGTCCCGATCCCAACAATCCCTAAAATACATAGGCCCAAAGTTTTGGCAACTACTACCCAAACAACATTCGTGAGATTAAATCGCTCAAAAAGTTTACCAAAGCTGTCAAACAACACCTCTTGGAAGACCCTCATCCGCTTCCCTAGTTCTACTAATATTTACCCCAAATAATTTTTTTTTTTTTTTTTTATTATTTTTTTATTTATTCATTTTTTTTTTTTTTTTTTTTTTTTTTTTTTTATGATAAATCCCCTTTGTAAGTTTAAATTTCATTTACTCCTTGCACAAATAAATTCCTAATAATCTGCTTTACCTTTTCTATCCCTTTGCATATATTGATACCTGCATGCATTTCTTTTCACTTGTTTTCACACGTTGATTTCCCTATTAAAATCACATGCATGAAGTTTCCAGATTTTGTTCTTTTTAAATTATAATCACCACATTAAAACACAGTCTTTACTTCCTTTGCATGTTAACAATATTGATTTGTTTACACAAACACAAGTGTTATTTATGGTGATGTTTTATTACAGTATTCTCTGTTACCTGGTAAGCCGATGGCACTTTTGGTTTTTCTGTGAAATAGTTTTTGCCGGCCCTAACAGAGCTCTGTATTTTATAACTTATCACTTTAGTCTTTTTATTTGTTTTTGGTTTTTATAATATTTTTCACCACCCAATTGCACACTACCCTGTTCCCTAACCTGTCTTTATTTCTATCTATTTTTCGATTTCTTTACTGTCTTGTAGTATTTTTACAACTATACTGCCAAGACACTATTGTTCCAGATTATCGGTCACCAAAATTTCATCTACGAGGAGAAGGTCGTCCGGTTTTCTTGCGTGGCTCCTCCTCCTCCTCAAATTTACTATTCGAGAGTTGGCGGTGTGTTCTCCAGAAGAAGATCTGATCAATATTAAACTAATATGTCACAACTAATCTGCTTTAATACAATCGGATCCTTGCTGTAGTCTTTAGTATTTTTCACTTGCTAGCAACCCTTTTTTGGCTTGCTATTTATTTATTTATTTATTTTTTCTTATTTATTATTTTATTTGTTTAAACATTTTGTTTGTTTTGTGTTGTTTTGCGCTTTTTTTGTTATTTATGGTGCACTAGTGTAGTGCTCCTCTTTTCGCACTCCTACATAAGTGCTCTAATGCATTAGTGTTATGCAATCTGTGTGCTAAATGTGAATATTTAATGTAAATATGCCCCGGTAAGTGTGCTTGAAACAAATAGTGTCATCTGACATTAGTGGAATTTCATTTTAGGGGGTTTTTCTTTTTCCACTCTGGTCCACGCTTTCGGGCCACACCTTCTCCTAAAGCCGACTCCCCCACAGTACTGGTCGCGCTTTACCGCACACTTTTCTTCAGGGCTTTATATCGTTTGATCCTAATTAAATTTGGATTTGTTCTTTTGCTTAGGTTTGGCGGCCGCGTCCGCTATATTTATTACATTATATCCCTATTTTTTAATGACGTGTTTTAACGACTGTTCGTTTTGCCGTCTTTTCCCGTTCCTGTGTCGAGATTATATTCGTTTGCCATTTTTAAAAAACTGGGGCAAAAAATGAATAAACTAAACTAGTTGTTGTATAAGTATTTATTTAGGTCGATGGGCATAGTTGATAATAGACGACCTGGATATCGTTATTTGTGCACCAGACATGAAATATGGTATAATAGATTACCATACTATAACTTTATTATGGTTATAAGTTATAACAAAGAAACATACTCAGTTGTTTAACA
>CH002797.1:3154-23180 GCA_000149265.1 Ciona savignyi
GAATGACGAATGATCGGTGATTTGTTTGTGATATTGTGGTATTTGCCGAATATTTTCAAGGCCCAACAATAGTTTAGTGCATGTGTCCATGATTTAAATGGTTTGGCACTTGCTAAATCATTTTCTAGGTCACTTTGAGTAATTTCAAGTCGCAGTTGGTAGGATAAGGGGTAAGGTTAAGAAATTACTGGGTTGTGCTTGTTACAGCTTTATTTGTTCAGACAATTTGATCTTGATAGTGCATCATAACACTTCTTGCATCATATAGTAGTAATGTAACATCAGGGCATACTCTTCTTTTCAGGTTAAAGGTGCAACACCAGACGTATTAGAATGCGTTTCCTCTAACATGGCCAGAGCAGTAATGGTTCCTGCAAGTAATTATTTTATAAGTGTGATGTATTATTTTTGTGGATCTGATGCAAACAACATAAAAGGCTAGTATAAAAATACCGGTAGATAAGCAATTGCAACATAACAAGAAATATTTGTCACAACTTGTTACCTTAAGGCATGCATGGGCAACCTACGGCCCGCGGGCCAAATCCGGCCCGCCAAGGCTTCTCATCCGGCCCGCCGATACATTTTCTAGGGCTGTGGGCCTATGTAATATATCAATATTCATTTATTTTATATAATGTGTCTTACGTTCTTAAAATCGCTTTATTTATGTGTTTTTAGGCCACTTTGGTTTTTATCATTAATTTGGCGTTAGTCCGGCTTAAATAGCCGAAGAAATGGCAGCTTTATAATAATGGTATAATCGGACCTATGACGCAACAATCGTGTTGGGCTAGACTTATCTCTTCAGTTATTTATGGTGAAATGCTGCCTATATCAATATAGGTATACATTTTTTATGGATATCCATCCCTGTGCAAACAAAATTGAAAACACATTGCATGTAAAATAGCATTACATGAATACAATCCAAACCCACATAGATATGTACCTAGCTTACACTTTAAAACACAATTACGGCTCCGGCCCTCAGTCAAGTTCCAAATGCACATTTTGGCCCCCAGTGACAAAAGGTCGCCCATGCATGCCTTAAGGTAATAAGAATAGTTCTTCAAAAAAGTGGTTATTTCCCAAATGAACAAAGTTTAACTAGATATATATGTACTAAGTGGTTTGCTTTGTTTAGCTTATTTACAATTGATGTGGCTTAAAAAATGTCAATGTGATTATGTGACATTTATTCTTAACACTATAGACCTTACCCCAATTTTTTTTGACACGGTTTCCATAATGAAGAAGAGCATAAGTTAAAAGAACAGTTCGTTGTTCAGGGTTTATTTCTTTGGACATTTTTTTCAAAATTCCACATCAAGTAGAACCACAGACGTTCCACCGTTTCACCTTCCATCCAACCAAAACCAGACTGCCGCCGTGAACTGTACTCCAACTGCAGTAACCAACATAAACATTATATTTAAGAATTAGAGAAAGTTGTAAGTTGCTTAAAATTCCATTTAACATAAACAATTCGTACATATATACTTGGACAAGGGACTTACTTGACATGATAAACTGCGTCCATATTTACGAAAAACAGGCGCTGCGAATTCAAACCAACACAACAATTTTTCTTCTTCTTGTTCTAATGGGACAAAGCATAACCATTATTTATATATATATATATATATATTGTAACAAAGGATAATAAATATTTAAATTACTTCGAGAAGTTTCTTCACTTAATTGCAGGCAATGTCATGTTATAGGTTGCAGGCAATGTCAAAACACTTTTACAACATCATTGTCTTTAAGCAATTTTTGCTTAATCCATACTGCCTATTTGAATCTGCAAACCCAACCTTACCCAGGATTGCCGTACAACATCACCTAGTATTGCCGTACAACATCACCCAGTATTGCCGTACAACATCACCCAGTATTGCCGTACAACCTCACCCAGTATTGCTGTACAACCTCACCCAGTATTGCCGTACAACCTCACCCAGTATTGCAGTATAACCTTCCCCACAATTGCTGTGCAACATTACCCAGTATTAACGTAAAACCTAACCCAGTATTGCCGTACAACCTCACACCCAGTATTGTCGTAAAACCTCACCCAGCATTGCCGTACAACCTCACCCAGTATTGCCGTACAACCTCACGCCCAGTGTTGCCACACAACCATACCCAGTATTGCCGTACAACCTCACCCAGTATTGCCGTACAACCTCACGCCCAGTATTGCCATACACTCTCACCCAGTATTGCCGTACAGCCTCATCCAGTATTGCTACACAACCTCACCCTGTATTGCTGGTCAGCCTCACCCAGTATTGCTGCACAACCTCACCCAGTATTGACGTACAACCTCACCCAGTATTGCCGTACAACCTCACCCAGTATTGCCGTATAACCTTCCCCACAATTGCTGTGCAACATTACCCAGTATTAACGTAAAACCTAACCCAGTATTGCCGTACAACCTCACACCCAGTATTGTCGTAAAACCTCACCCAGTATTGCCGTACAACCTCACCCAGTATTACCGTACAACCTCACGCCCAGTATTGCCATACACCCTCACCCAGTATTGCCGTACAGCCTCATCCAGTATTGCTACACAACCTCACCCAGTATTGCTGGACAGCCTCACCCAGTATTGCTACATCACCTCACCCAGTATTGCTACACAACCTCACACAGTATTGTTGCACAACCTCACCCAGTATTGCCGCACAACCTGACCCAGTACTGCTGTACAGCCGCACACAGTATTGCCGTACAAGCTTACCTAGTATTGTCATACAACCTCACACAGTATTGCTACACAACCTCACGCAGTATTGCTACACAACCTCACGCAGTATTGCTACACAACCTCATCCAGTATTAACATGCAACCTCACACCTCACCCAGTATTGCTGCACAACCTCACCCAGTATTGCCACAAAACCTCATCCAGTATTGCTGCACAATCTCACCCAGTATTGCTACACAACCTCACGCAGTATTGCTACACAACCTCACCCAGTATTGTTGCACAACCTCACCCAGTATTGCCGAACAACCTCACCCAGTATTGCTGTACAGCCTCACCCAGTATTGCGGTACAACATCGCCCAGTATTGCCGTACAAGATTACCCAGTATTGTCATACAACTTCACACAGTATTGCCGCACAACCTCACACCTCACCCAGTATTGCCGTACAACCTCACCCAGTATTGCTGTACAGTCTCACCCAGTATTGCCGTACAACATCGCCCAGTATTGCCGTACAACCTCACCCAGTATTGCTGTACAGTCTCACCCAGTATTGCGGTACAACATCGCGCAGTATTGCCGTACAAGATTACCCAGTATTGTCATACAACCTCACACAGTATTGCCGCACAACCTCACACCTCACCCAGTATTGCCGTACAACCTCACCCAGTATTGCTGTACAGTCTCACCCAGTATTGCCGTACAACATCGCCCAGTATTGCCGTACAAGCTTACCCAGTATTGCCGCACAACCTTACCCAGTATTGCTGTACAACCTTACCCAGTATTGCCGTACAACCTCACCCAGTATTGCCGTACAACCTCACCCAGTATTGCTGTACAGTCTCACTCAGTATTGCCGTACAACATCGCCCAGTATTGCCGTACAAGTTTACCCAGTATTTTCATACAACCTCACACAGTATTGCCGCACAACCTCACACCTCACCCAGTATTGCCGTACAACCTCACCCAGTATTGCTGTACAGTCTCACCCAGTATTGCCGTACAACATCGCCCAGTATTGCCGTACAAGCTTACCCAGTATTACCGCACAACCTTACCCAGTATTGCTGTACAACCTTACCCAGTATTGCCGCAAAACCTCACCCAGTATTGCTGCACAACCTCACCCACAGCTGTACAACCTTACTCAGTATTGCCGTACAACCTCACCCAGTACCGTAGTACAACCTTCCCCACGATTTCCGGGCAACATCACCCAGTATTGCCGAGCATTATCACCCGGTCTTGCCGTACAACCTCACCCAGTATTGCCACACAACTTTACCCAATATTGCCGTATGGTACAACCTCACCCAGTATTGCCGTACAACCTAACCCAGTATTGCTACACAAGCGTACACAGTATTGCTGCACAACTTTACCCAATATTGCGGTATGGTAAAACCTCACCGAGTATTGCTGTACAACTTCACCCAGTATTGTCGTACAACCTTCCCCAACATTTCCGTGCAACCTCACCCAGTATTACCCAACAACCTTACCCAGTATTGCCGTATAACATCACCCAGTATTGCCGTAAAACATCACCCAGTATTGCCGCACAACCTTACCGGTACCCACTATTGCTACACAACCCCACCCAGTATTGCTGCACAACCTCACCCAGTATTGCCGCAAAACCTCACCCAGTATTGCTGCACAACCTCACCCAGTATTGGTACACAACCTCACCCAGTATTGCTGCACAGCCTCACCCAATAGTGCTACACAACCTCACCCAGTATTGCTACACAACCTGACCCAGTATTGCTACACAACCTCACCCAGTATGGCTACACAACCTCACACGGTATTGCCGCACAACCTGACCCAGTATTGCTGTACAGGAGTACAGCCTCACCCAGTATTGCCATACATGCTTACCAAGTATTGTCATACAACCTCACACAGTATTGCCGCACAACCTCACAACTCACCCAGTATTGCCTAACAAGCTTACCCAGTATTGCCGTACAACCTCACCCAGTATTGCGGTACAACATCGCCCAGTATTAGCGCACAACCTCACCTAGTATTGCCATACACCCTCACCCAGTATTGCCGTACAACCTCTCCCAGTATTGCCGCACAACCTCACCCAGTATTGCCGTACAACCTCACCCAGTATAGCTGTACAACCTCAACCAGTATTGCCATACAACCTCACCCAGTATTGCTGTACAACGACACCCAGTATCGACACACAACCTCATCCGGTATTGACATGCAACCTCACCCAGTATTGCCATACAAACTCACCCAGTATTGCCGGACAATCTCACCCAGTATTGCCGCACAACTTTACCCACTATTGCCGTATGGTGCAACATCACCCAGTATTGCCATGCAACCTTACCCAGTATTACCGTACAACCTCAGCCAGTATTGCCGTATACCATCACCAAGTATTGCCGTACAACATCACCCAGTATTGCCGTACAACATCACCCAGTATTGCCGTGCAACATCACCCAGTATCGCCGTGCAACATCACCCGGTATTGCCGTGCAACCTCAACCAGTATTGCCATAAATCATCACCCCGTATTGCCATAAAACATCACCCGGTATTGCCGCACAACCTTACCCACTATTGGCACACAATCTTTCCCAGTATTGCCGGAAAAATCAGACAGATTAGGAAACAACCTCACTCAGTATTGCCACATAACATTACCTAGTGTTGCCGTACAACACTACCCAGTATTGAGACACCTCACCCAGTATTGCCCTACAACCTTACCCAGTATTGCCGTACAACATTACCCAGTATTGCCCTACCTCACCCAATATTGCCGTACAACACTCAGTTTAGTGTCTACACAAAACTAGCCTAGTGATGCTATAATGTCAGCACACAATCTTACCTAGTAGCAGCAAACGACTTCCCCGATGTTGTCACAGACATCTTCGGCCACAGTATTAGCCGGCAACCTTAACCGGTCGCTTAACATTTTACTAATACCTGTAGTTTTGGTAGTTTAATATGTACCACACTAAAATAACGGTAACTGCCCAATTAAACATGCTAAAATGGAATTCTAACTAATCCTCCGAAGCTTTTCAGGCTACACCAACGTACGCTACCACACACTGTTTAATCTGAAAATAAGTCATGCGTAACCATTGCGATGATTTTACAAAATATGGCGATCAACCATAATATGCTTAATCGCCGTACCATGTGGTATGAAAATACGACCATGGCTGCATACTATGCGCTAATCATACCAAACCATGTCCCATACTATGGGCTAATCCGTAACGAATCGGGTGCTATTACATGACTATTGCAAAGATATAGTATTGACGTGTTTCTTTCATACAGGTTTATGGCTTTAACCTGTCCTCGGAAATGTGGGTTGTGTCCCGAACGAGTTTGTAAGTACTATTTATATATTCTGGTTGATACTGCCCTGCAGAATAATAGCTTTGTAAACTATATTAAGGTAAATGCAGTAAATTGATCTCATTTGTTTTAGCTCCCACAGTGTCATCTTCAAATGACAGAAATTTGGTTCGAATACGTAAATATTATCGCCGACGTACAAATCCCCCAATTGCATTGTTCACTTCCTCTGAACCATTATCTAACGAGTGGATACCATCAAATATATTTGCAGGCTCCAATAGAGATATGTATCTATACCGAAGGTACGTGTGACTTTTATTAGTATAGCATTATTAGAAATGATCATTAAAGCTAATACATCTCCTTTAAACAGCATTTTCTTTCAATCTTAATTGTTTTACTAATTGTGTTAAATAATTTTTTTTAATTCCACTGAAAATGGCAACAGTTACTTTTTGAAAAACGTCTTCAAAATGCGCCCAAGTACATTGGGTTATATTGGGATTTGAAAATGTTTCAGGTCAATCGGTCAATATAGAATGGCAATATACTTCTGCAAAGCCCGCTACAGAAGTTATTTCAAATTTATGATTAGAAGATCCCGTTGCAGACCAGGTATGTTACGGATTACAACTTTATTCTTGTAGTCTAGATAATGTTTTTTTCCGCAAGCGTATTCAATTCACACTGATGATTATTAAAGAAGGGTAGGACATAGAAGGATAGGTTAGAATATTCATGTTTATCCGCGTTAAGGGAAAAACGCAAGGGACGTTAACAAACGGTTAATCGACAGAATACCCACCGTCGGGGTACCGGAGCTATTGACCATAAATTAATTTATTTTTTAAAATAACAAATTTCTTTTGAAATAGGTTGGCAACAGGCGTTTAAGTATTACGCATCCAGGACCCAACAACCAGGTTCACGAAGGATTTACATTGGTACATTAGCAAGACCACCTTGGGCTTCTAATATTGAAGCAAGAAATCTACGGAGAACTCCTTACAACAGAGCTTTGATTACTGCATATGCACCATCTCGCCGTGCCAATCAAGGTCAAATATTAGAAATTGATTGAATATTTTTAGTTTTACTTCGAAAATTGAAGTAGCATAAGTGAGTGTACACTATAATAAAGAATAACGTGGATAATGGTCCAATGGTAAAGGACACACAAGTTTGTACTTTAATATATATAACATATAATGGAAATTATAAACATACGATTTTACAAAGTGATTGTTAAAGTTATTGCAATATTGTTTATTCAGGTTCTGTAGCAACTACGCCACCACAAAGAAATCAGTTCCAAAGAGATTGTTTAAAAAGTCACAATTTTTTCAGGTTTATTATTAATTTTATCTTCATTTTCCCGTCAATCACAATTCAGAAACTTATTTTCCGATGATTTTGCTTTGTTTATAGTAGAAAATATTTTTCTCTTGCTACAGTGCACATTAAAATCATGTTACCATGTCCAGGATGTTTTATTTCACTGTTTTCTCCTATCGTCTTAAACTCGTGTTACAAACTATGACAGTTGGATCGTTAGACATAGAAGAAACGAAATCACAATTAAATGTATCTTACCACAGTTAGCTAATAATATTTTGTTACCAATTAAAGAATAACGTCTAAAAACCTGGTAATGTCTGTTGTGGGGAAGTCTCCAATTGTATTTGCTTCGTTTCGCCTTCGACCTATTACTTTACAGATCATTTTACAGATCAGTACAATCATTTTACAGATCAGTACACCAGTTAGAGCCGTTAAAATGGGACTGGGATTTGACAAACTCAGCACGAAATTGGGCGAACATGCTGCTTACTGTGTCTCCGACCGACCCAAGAAAGCCAGATAAATCTCACCCACTGTACAGAAATGCTCAAAAATGGCCACATTCTAACGTGAGTTTTGCTCGATGTTAAGATGTGGATTCATGTGTGTTTTGGGGAATGTAGGAGTGCGAGAGCAAGTTATCACAATGTAATTGGTCAAATTACGTTTCGAAAACATTAAGTGACCGCATCAATATAGGTATCGGTCGCGTTAACTATTCGGCCGCGCGACCAATATATATATATATACAAAAAGCGGTCCAAGGGACGAGCCCATCATGGTTTCGAACACCCATCATGGGTCTGTACCTCGCCCTGCTATCACTTTAACAGTAATACAGTGTGTTGTATGTTCTCCAAATTTTAGTAGTACGTTTTAATTTTCTGGTTCGCGCGGACCATCCTAAGTGATTTTTACTCAAGCTCACAGCCGTTTTTCAGCGGCAGGAATCGATACAATAAACTTTCGGTTACATGAAGGCATTGACGCTGTTACCTTTTGAGGTAACCGGCCGGCAACTGTCTTTTAAGCATGGTAACTGATGAATTACTTCAAAAAGATTTAGATACACATTGTTTGTAAAGTTTCGATACCCATATCATTTACCACATTCGACCATTTCACAATAATAAACACTTCCAGGCAGGTTCACCTTTTCGACATGCCAGGGTGGGAGAAAATATTATTTCACTACGAGACCGACAACAAATCTCTGGTAACCTGGCGAGCTTGAATTTTTACATGGAGTTATTTGATTACAATAAAACCCACCCAACGTACAGCTTATCAGGAAGACCAGTTGGTAATTAATATAATTTTATTATAATATGTTTAAAAACGGTAGCTCGCGTATTTATTATATCACATGGGAAGTGGTTAGAATCGAAATTTTTAATCGAATGTAAAATGAAAAAAGTTTTTTTTAATTGTTTGAAGATAGTCTTCCCGTTTACCTTTTTTACTTTTGAAACCTAGTTCAGTTACCATTTACTTTTTAGGGCACTACACACAAATGCTCTGGAAAGACACCACCCATATGGGATGCACTTACGTAACTAAGAGATTAGCACACCCACTCTACACGGACTTGGTGCTCATGTACATCGTAGTGCACTACGGTCCTGGGGGGAATTCTTATTTAAATGAGTCCACAATGTTAAGTACATACGATGAACAAGTTCTAGATCCTAAATCAGGTATATCAAAGGTCGAGTTCTACTGCATGTGACATTCCGGGATACTTGCACCCACGCACGTGTTTGGTAGACGGGATTTAACTCCTTTGGAGAATTTATTGATGTTTACTTATGTAATATTATAGTGTAGGGAAGCTTTCATTGAATGCTGGACGCACAAACACGCTTGCCTACGGTCAAATACGTGTTTGTCTCATTATCGTAAACCAACCTAAACATACATTTGTCCCCCGGCGTGGAAATGTGTGCATATGTAGCCTGCAGAGCGAGTTTAACTGCAGCATAAGGTCAAATGATCGGCCTTAAGTATAACGTTTTTGAAGAAAGTTCTAAATGCACGTGTTCATTCAGATACATGCAAAAGTCCAGCATCGTGCGCAAACTTTGACAGATGTATGGGTTTCAGCAGAAGAATGACCTGTAGTTGTGGTAGTCACCCCAACCGCCGTACAATTCCTTCTACTTCGTAAGTTTTACGAGAATCCTGATATACATGCCCAACCAGGTCCTATGGCCTATGTGCATGACTTAATGCATACATTAGGGCAGTTTGTAAAATTCGTTAATTCGCTTTCAACCGAAAAGCACTAAGAGAGTGCAGAAATGTTTCATACACTTCAATAAACCGTAGACAAACAGGTGTCCTAAACGTATAGGCCCTATAGTGTCACATTGAAAATGTTTAATCATCATTTGATTTTAAAATACCGTTATCAGTTTTTTTTCTAATTTTAGTAATTCTCTTCCACTTGTGTTGTGTAATTATGCGAAACTGGAAGTTTATATAAATTCAAAGATTGTGACGCTATGTCTGTAGAACTATGTCATTTACAAGAAAACACCAGTTACTTTTTCTGCATTCAATAAGTCATTTATACATCGCGACAAGTCTTTCACAGTTCGTTAGTTTTACCTTTTCCATTTAGCACCCTGGATTAAATGATAAATGATGTTCCATTCATTTAACCGACAATGAGTACCAAATGTGATTATGGAATTTTGAAACAGATATGGTCGTCCAGTATGCAGTGGTAGTGGAGGGTGCATGGTTCGATGCAGACGACCGTGGTTCCGCTCATACTCACAGTGGAACGCTCTCTGTAGAGGAGGAACATCGTGCACTTGCTCCATGGAACTTCGCAACGGAAAAGCTGGTGCCGTGTGCGTTTAAACTAAAACAAATTGCCAAACAAATGTGCGCATTTTCAATATATATCATAAATTAATAAATTCAACATCAACATACAACACTGTTTCGGGTCATGCATAAATATATGTAACATTTTTCGGACTTTCATTCGATTCGTCCGTCCGTCTAGGACAACGTGGATGTTTTGTGGCTTAGGCCTTTCATATACAGCGTTTGACAAATTAAAACAGATAGCCAAAAAAAACAGATAGCAAAAGTAACCTTCGGGCCTTGATTAACACCTATTTTTAATATGCGACTCAAATTAATACTACTTTCAGTTTTACTCCGGTTCGCACTTTTTTCTGGAAAGTAAAACTCTAATTCCAGTCTTTTGTTGGTGATTTGAAATCAAATCCTCGGTTTTATTGATCGATAGCCGTAGATGTCTTGATAGGCGAGACCGAAAAACGGCGAGTCGGTTGGGAATTGCGACTTTAGTGTTGCCCGGACACTAGTTTTGGAGGCCTGCAAAGGATAAAACCTTACTTTCGATGGTTTTAGTTCACTTATCCGGTATTCAAGGAAACCAAAAGTTGCAAATGTAATTGCGAGCAAGGCAATTTTCCTCAACATTTCAAAAGAACAAAAATATTGTGTGAGACAGAAAAAAATTTCTAGACTAAATATAAACTGAATAATTACCTTTAAAAATACAATTGAATTTTAGATGAAGCAAAATTCAATAATTCATTCCTATTCAAACGTAGATTAAATAACGCTTTATTTAACTTTTATTTGATTACCAATTTAACCATTAAGTATGTGTGCACAACTGAATCAAATATAAATACATATATACATGTGTGTATACGATTTTTTGCGCATTTTACTTTTGTTTTGTTAAATTCAAGGCAACTCATATACTGCGTAACGCACGGGTATGTCTTATTTCATTTTGTTTATATTTTCCGAGTGTTTCAACGACTTTTTGTTTTGTCATTGTTTATTGTTTAATTATTATTAAAACGACGCAAATATGCTTGGTTTAACAACAACAATTAATTTTAATTGTCAGTTCAAAAACGAACTAGAGAGTGTCAACCACGTGTTTAACCACCTACCATTTGTAAAACACATTTTATATGCCATATATTCATGCTACAGGGTCCCTAACCACAATTTGTATTTTATACACTGAGTATGTAGTTTGTTTCTGCAAGCATAAACGCATGGGTCCCATAGTTGTCCAACCAAACTTTTTTTCAATGTGTAGTTAAAAAATGAATAAACATCTTAATTTACTAACATTTTACCTTAAATGTTTTAAATTAAACCTTTTTAAGCGCTGTAATGAAATAAAGGAAATTCCCCTAGGTTTAGTAGATGAGTTTCTGTTTTTAAATATGTTGGCCATGTTATGTAACAATTCTTAAAGTTTTAATGTGATTTGTCGACTCCTTGTTGGAGATGTCAGTGCGATATGGCATGCCTGTCACAATCATAATTCAGGAACATATCTTCGTTTTTTTAGGGGAATTACTCTAAGCAAATGTTTTCTTTCTTTTAATTGGCCTAACGTGTCTAATGGTCTAACATTTAACCAAATCTGATCAAAATTAGAGCAGCCGTTCAAGCGCTATGCCAAAAAATCTAATTTTTTAGAAAAAAATGTTTTGGTTTTTAACGTCTCAGGGGAATTTCCCTAGATTCATTACCCAAAATTTTGGTTTCTGCTTATCTAGACCACGTCCTGTTACAAATGTCAAATTTTTATTGTGATTTCATTACTCCTTTTGCTAGATTTCGGGGCAACATGGCATGCTTGTCACAATCATAATTAGAGAACAAAATCCGATTTTTAAGGTATTTCCCTGGGTAATTTTTTTATTTCCTTTAAGTGTTAATTAAATCAGTGACTAATGCACTTACATTCCACCAAATCTAATTCAAATTGTATCGGTCGTTCAAGCGCTATGTCCAAAAAAGGCTATTTTTTTAGAAAAAAATACCGTTTTGGTTTTAACGTTCCAGGGGAATTCCCCTAGATTTATCACCCAAAATTTTGATTTCTGCATATCTAGACCATGTTGTCCAACAAATCACCGAGTTTTATTGCGATTCTATTTACCCTTCTGGTAGATGTCGGAGCGACATAGCATGTCTGTCACAATTATCATTTAACAGCAAAAGTTTAATTTTTAGGGTATTTCCCTAAGTAATTTTTTTATTTCTTTTAAGAGTTAAATCAGTGACTAGTGCACTAACATTCCACCAAATTTGATTCAAATTGGAGCAGCCGTTCAAGCGCTATGGCCTAAAAAGCTAATTTTTTAGAAAAAAATGACCGTTTTGGTTTTTAAAGTTCAAGGGGAATTCTCCTAAATTTATTACCCAAAATTTTGGTTTCTGCATATCTAGGCCATGTTGTCTAAAAAATCACCAAGTTTCATTGCGATTCCATTATTCCTTCTGGTAGATGTCGGGGCGCCATAGCATGCCTGTCACAATTATCATTTAACAGCAAAAGTTTAATTTTTAGGGTATTTCCCTAGGTAATTTTTTTATTTCTTTTAAGTGTTATATCAGTGACTAGTGCACTAACATTTTACCAAATTTGATTCAAATTGGAGCAGCCGTTCAAGCGCTATGGCCTAAAAAGCTATTTTTTTAGAAAAAAATGACCGTTTTGGTTTTTAACGTCCAAGGGGAATTCCCCTAAATTTATTACCCAAAATTTTGGTTTCTGCATATCTAGGCCATGTTGTCTAAAAATCACCAAGTATGTTAAACACAGTGCAATTGTCTGACGAATGAGTTTTATTGGACATTGCTTATTTACAATAAAATTTTGAATGCTTGTATATAATAAGATTACATACCACAGAATTGTTTTTTTTTAATCCATATAGAAAATGAGTAAAAAATTCAGTTAAACTAATTTAATACCAACCGCTAACATCAAATAGAATGATTTAAAATCAAGACTAGTCTATTTTATTTTAGTTTATTTATAATTAGAAAACAAAACAGCGTATAGTATGCTACGTTTATTGTAATATTAGCGTTTAACTTGTATTAAGCTTTGAATACTTTTACCATACATTAATTAAAAAATCAAAACTATTTTTAATTGGTAGCTTGAAAGATTGAAAATCAATAATATTTTACACTTTCTCACACACACTGATTCATACAGAATTGTACATTCAAATGGTCCTGGTAACGAACCCATCCAAACAAACGAAAGGTATTAACTTAAGCCAACGTATATTCGCGTGGGTTTTCGCACAAAGGTGGATTATTGTTTAACAGAAGGACATGAGTCCCCAATTGTAAAGGAATTAAACCCGAATCAACGTTAAGTGACATTTATTCTCCGGCCCGTTGGTCTAACGGTTAAGTGCGTCGCCTTTCAATCGAAAGGTTGAGGGTGCGAAACTGGTCGCTAGCTAGTCGGTTGTGTTCTTGGGCAAGGCACTTTACGGACATTGCCTGAACCCAGCTTATTAATGGGTTCTACCAAATTGAAGGAACGTGTCTATCATACACAACACATTGCAATAGCTCCGGTAACCCGACAATGGGCGCGAGGTGATCTGACGATTGCCCGTGTGTTAACCCCCTTGGTTTTCCCATTCACCAGGGATAAAGATGAATATCCTATTCTATCCTATCCTATTCGTATCAAAGAACGAGCGAAAACAAGAAAAAAACAAGGGGAAATCCTGATATCGGGGAAATGTAAAAAAATTGGCCGATTTTCAGTATTTTTGGCGTTTCTGATGATGTTTCCACATAGAAAATAAATATTTAATTTAAGTTTACAACATTTAAGATGTGCAACATTAACCAGAAAAACGCACTTTTTAATTAAAATACCCTAGTTTACTTAGGGAAATCTCAAAAATAGAATATGTTAAAGCAATAATAAATACATTATTATGATATGCGTAGGAAAAAGCTAAAAACTCAAATCTGAAATAAATAAATAAAGAATAAAAATATTCGTACACCCCATAACCATCTTTAACTATTTCCCGGGAAATCCCCAGAATTTATTTCACTAAAACGAGTGACCATTCGCATTTACGCTCCGTATAAAAAGGAAACGAATGATCAATCGAGTTAAATCTTATGAGGTGTTAGCTAATATGGTTTGGATAAGCAATGACAAATTTTGAATGAATTACTCCAGGGGAACTTCCCTACAAAATAAAGAACATATGCACGACGGCCGTGTCTTACATTTAAAAGGTGGTTTGCATATATTTAGACCATGTTTTCTAACAATTTGTTATGTTTCAATCCAATTCAAAAACGCCTACTTGCAAAGTTTGTCAGATCGGACATACTGGTTACAATCACTATTCAAGGACAAATTGTCAATTTTAGCGCATTTCTGAAACTATTTTGTTACTTTTTCATAGTTTAACGTTGGTTAACAGAAAAACATAAAACCTCTTATAAAAAGTCTGATTTAGTTTTTCACGGCTTCCTGAAATTTCACTGGGTTTATTACCAATTTTGTTTACATATCTAGACCCATGTTATCTAACAAATCTTTAACGAATTTAAATTTTCAATTCAAATTAATCATTTCTTCTTGAAGAAGTCGGGGAAACATGGCATGCCTGGCACAATCATGATTAAGAAACAAATCTTTATTTTCAATCTTTATTCCTCTATGTAATCCTTTTCTTTCTTCAAAGTGGTAAAACGGTGGATAATACACTTACTTTCCATATATCTGATTAAAATTGGACTAGCCGTTCAAGCGCTATGCTCAAAAAAGCTAAATATTTTGACAAAAATACCGTTTTGGTTCTTAATGTCCCAAAGGATTTCTTATGAATTAATCACTTAAAACTTTGTTTTTTGCATATCTCGACCAACATGTTCTCCAAAAAAAAAAGACAGTTAAATTGCGTTTACATTGCCCTTCTGGTATATGGTGGGGTCACATACGATGTCTGTCAAGTGCTTAAAGAAGAAAAAACAGAAAAAAGTATTTGATAACCAGTGGCCGTATTCTGAGCACAACTCGTAAGGATGTATTTGCTCGTAAGTCACGCTTTCGCTCGTAAGTCCGTCTCCTATTCTAAGCTCCCTCCCGCATTCACATGTTAACAACTATTAAATTTTCAGGAGCAATGATCCTAAAAATCAATGAACAAATACAAGTTGAATGATAAAAGTTTAGTAACCGAAGCGCAGGAAACTTGTTAAAGCAGAGCTGGAAGGACTTCAAACCACAACCCCATGCTTCTGTTTTGGTTTACAGGCATCGTCATTTTTCGGTGTACTTGACATTATGAATATTTTCTGAGCGCCTTATCCCTCAATATATATATATATACATATATATATATGTGTTGTATATATATATATATATGTGTTGTATATATATATATATGTGTATGTGTTGCGACTAACGGACCGGTTGTTGCGACTAACGGAAAAAAAATCCTTGTGTGCGTGTTTTTTTACTCGTCGTATCACGATAATGTTATGACTCCTTGAAATTTATTATCGGCTCAGCAGGTTGTCTAACATTGAGGAAAGCGTTTATCCCGGATCAAGCGGATGTTTTTTTTGTTGCTAAAAATTTTACCGAAATATATGGAAAATCATTTTCTTTTACACAATAAGGTTTTATTTGTGGTGCAACCTTTGAATTACGTGCAAACCTCTTATTGGCTTGTTGCCCAATATATATATTATATAATATGCAACCTAAGAAATAACGAACTATATTTCATGGACAACGAATATTGATTTAAACAGATTTCTTTTATTTTGTTGCCATAAATTTAAACTAGGTTTCGTGCATCATGTCGACCTGAAAATAAAATTGGACATTTAGGTAACATAAAGCTCAGACAATAATTTAATTTACCTTGTTAGTTATGGTCGAGTGCTTACTCTTCATTGTCTCCGGAATCCAGCTGATCAGCTTCCGATTCTAAAATTAATCTTGTTATAGGCATCGTCTTAAATACCAATGTTTAAAATAGTAGGCCCTATGTAGTAAAAATACCTGGCATTTCTTCTTCTTGTTGTTGTTGTACTTTTTCGTCATAAGTCCAGCGTCTGCGTCTGCGACGGCTTCTGCGACGCCAAGCGTCAGATTCTTCAGTCATCAGAAGAACAAGTGCGAGAAGGAGTACGAAGATAGCTTTATTCATCTGCAAAAAGTTTTGTTGTCACAAAAACAGCTGCTTTTCAGACAAATAATGAAATGACTTGCCTTTACAGTGGTCTTTAAAAGAAGATGATTTTGATCGATTGAGGGCAGGAATTTATACCAAACGCAACTTTATTATTTCCGAAATAACCTCTCTTTTATACGATTACTCAGCGCATTCTGTGACATCCGAGAGAGCGTATGTCCCGAATCGACCAGCTGTATTTGTTGGTGCTAAAGTCTTAACGGAAAATTTGTACAACAAGTTAAAAAAAAATTAAAGAATCATAACGTTATCATGATGCGATAAGTAAAAAAGCAGGTACGTGGGGTTATTTCTATTACATTTTTTAAATAGAAATAGGTAATACACAATAAATACCTTTCACCAGACGGCGCTCAGCTCAACCTTTAGAAACCTTGTGAAATCTGCACATCAAAAGTCGATATACACATTTAGGATAGGATAGGATAGGATAGTCATCTTTATCCCCGTGAAACGTGTTTGCAAAAATCTAAACAGTCGTAAAGCATAAATTCAAACAAAACTATAAACACCAACAGTGTATATATATATATATAACAAGTTGTTACCAAGGATATGTGCATTTTATTGCAAGAAAATGGTTCCCTGTGTTAAAACATGTGGGTATGAAAAAAAGCCGCTCACCAATCGGCTTATTCTATATATGACAAAGTATTCATTCATAAATGCTATTTTATATTGGTCACAAAAACTGCAGAACACTACATATACAATACATCTTGGCAACAATATGTACGTGGTACTTCGCAAAGGGTTGCACCACAAGTAAATGCTTAGTATCTATTGGAAAAAGACGATCGATATTTTGCAATTTTAGCAACAACAAAAACATCCGCTCAATCCGGGATAAACGCTTTCCGCAATGTTAGAGAACGTGCTGAGCCAATGGAAAATTTCAGGGAGTCATAACACTATCGTGATACGACGAGTAAAAAAAGCACGTAAACAGGGACATGTCGCTAAAAAATAATATGGCATAAACTAAACATTTTTGGTATTGTCGCACTAATTTTTGCCATTGTAAGATTATTAATAACACAGTTTTGTAATGTGCCTTAACGTTAAAGATAAAAAAACGCTTTTATATGGTTAAGACGTTCTCGGTGCAATCTATATAATATACATATTTAACTGTATGATAAAATTTACCACTACGTACTATAACGCCCACTGCGTTTTCCTACAGATTGGGTAAAGTAGGGAAATTGAATTCTAAACCAAAAGTCCTCAAAAATGTGGGTTAAAAGTTTTTAATCGGTACCCCTCCTAAAAATTAAAGTTTAGAAAAGAAAGAAAAATACCAATTTATGTGTGTTCAGTGTAATTCAGTGTAATATTGGCCGGCTTTAAAAATGATCAACCCCACTCATCTATAAAGACAACATAAGAGCATGTAATGTTAAGTTAAACCGAAAAACAAAAGCACGGGTTTGGATTCAAGTCATAACAACACTGCTTCAACAAGTTACAAGCGTTTAGTTTACTAAACTTTATCGTTCAACCTGTAATTGTACATTGATTTTACAAATAATCGCTAAAGAAAAATAAATTGTTTTGAACATGTAAATAAAATAAGTGATAAAACAAGAGAGTGTCAACCACATGTGAACCACCAATTTTTTAAAAAAACACTTTTGAGTGTCCGCTATAGAAGGCGTTTAACCAATTATTCTCCCCCATCAATCCAAACGAAACTGACGTCACAAAATGGCTGTCACTTAATTTCTTGCCACAGAAGTCTTCGTTTTTTTACCAATTTAAAATTGAACTCTGCAAGAAGAAACTAATGTGCTTTCGAGTTTCCAATCCGAATTTAATATCTATATTTTCCGAGTATTCAAGTTGGTGTACAAAAAATAACGATCGGATTCCCGCTACCTATCTACTCGCATTAGTCAAATATATGAAAAAATATATGCTGTTTGTTTTTGCAATAAGCAAAAACCAATAGGTTTTCGATTTGACAATCCGAACTTGATAACCATGTTCTATAAATGAAGTATTTATGTTGATCAATAAAATATTACCATAATAAACAAAAAAAGCACCCAAATTTTCATTTTAAATGAAAATACTGCTTCGAAACTGGTCAAAAGGGGGAAAACGCCGTCAACTACAGAAAACTATCAGGCCTGGGTAATTCCCAGTACAATAAAAACGTATGGAAATAGCAAAGTACTTATTTTTCTTTAGTACAGTATCAAAGGTGCCAAATGTTGATCCTTTGATCGTTACAAAAGAAATTGAACAAGTACAAAGCTTCAGCTTCGAAATGGGGAACTTTTGGATGAAAATCGTCTAGAGGCCAAAGAGTAGACAAATCCCATAAATCGAGGTAAAAGAAATTGTCAACGCCGATAAAAAGTTCTCCCGTGATCAAACCTAGAGCTTGGCGTAATTATGAAATTACGTTTAGTTACGTAATTACGAACGTCGGAATTACGTTACGGGCGTCAAGCCAAAATAACGTAATTACAAAGGCAACGCCGCCACGATTTGCGGCTTGTTTACTCGTGTATTTGGTTTGATATAGGACGAACAAACAGGTTGGTTTAGACTTTTAAGTCTTTTTTGGTTGTTTGTTCAAATAACGATGACG
The DNA here is from genome assembly GCA_000149265.1 of Ciona savignyi. Lineage (NCBI taxonomy): Eukaryota > Metazoa > Chordata > Ascidiacea > Phlebobranchia > Cionidae > Ciona > Ciona savignyi. Next base: position 22,242 of record CH002797.1, read on the forward strand.
TCTAAAATGTACGAAATTACAGAATTACGTAACTGAGCTGGAGTAATTCCGTAATGCAACTTTGATAAATTACGCCTAGCTCTAATCAAACCCAACCGGTAGATTAACCAGCTGTTCATTGAGCTTGTTATTACTCTGTAAGTGCGATATATGATTCTTTTGTTATTCCGCCTTTGGACGAGTCTTCTTATTGAGTACCTGATCCCTAAAAGTGAGGGATAAGTTGCTTCGAAAATTTTCATAATATTAAGTAAAAATATAAATATATATCTAACTGGTTGTTGAAACTTACGGAAATAATCCCTGTGTGCGTGTTTTCTTTACTCGTCGTATCACGATAATGTTATGACTCCCTGCAATTTTCCATTGGCTCAGCACGTTCTCTAACATTGCGGAAAGCGTTTATCTCGGATTGAGCGGATGTTTTTGTTGTTGTTAAAAATGCAAAATATCGATCGTACTTTTCCAAGAGATACTAAGCATTTACTTGTGGTGCAACCTTTGCGAACTACCACTACATGTTGTTGCCAAGATGTATTTTATATGTAGTGTTCCGCTGTTTTTTTGACCAATATAAAATAGCATTTATGAATGAATACTTTGTCATATATAGAATAAGCCGATTGGAGAGCGGCTTTTTTCAAACCCACATGTTTAACACAGGGAACCACTTTCTTGCAATAAAACGCACATGTCCCTGGTAACAAACCTAACTTGTTATAATATGCTCAGCTGATGTTTATAGTTTTGTATCAATTGATGCTTTATGATTGGTTAGATTTTTCCAAACACGTTTAGTTTTTCACGTTTTTTCTAATGTGATCACCATAAATGTGTTATATCGACTTTTGATGTGCAGATTTCACGAGGTTTATAAAGGTTGAGCTGAGCGCCGTCTGGTGAAAGCGTGTATATTGTGTATTACCTATTTCTTTTCAA
>CH002797.1:23849-61877 GCA_000149265.1 Ciona savignyi
TCGACATGATGCACAAAACCTTTGTTTAAATTTAAATATAAATTTTTAATTTTTTTTCTTGTTTAAATTAATATAGTTCTGTAATATTGGCCAACCTCACTCATCTATAAAGACAATACAAGAGTATGTAATGTTACGTAACACCGAAAGTCATTACAGCACTGCTTTAACAAGTTGTAAGCGTTTCGTTTACTAAACTTTTATCGTTCAACATGTAATTGTACAATAATTTGTTGGAATAATCTCTACGGAAAAGTTAATATAGTTTTGAACATGTAAATAAAATAAGTGATAAAACCACATGTGAACCACCAAAAATGATAAAACGAGAGAGTGTCAACCACATGTGAACCACCAATTTTTTTTAAAAATCACTTTTGAGTGTCCGCTATAGAAGGCGTTTAACCAATTATTCTCCCCATCAATCCAAACGAAACTGACGTCATCACGAAATGGCTGTCACTCAAAATTCTGCCACAGAAAGTCTTCGATTTTTTTATGGAACGCCATCGACTCAAAAATGATACAACGTCGATTTTAATGATACAGTTTTATCGACGCAAAATTATTCAACGACTAGTCAAATGATACAACATTGATTTTAATGATACAATTTAACAACGCAAACATTTTACAACGACTAGTCAAATGATACAACGTCGATTTTAACTAGAGAGTGTCAATCACGTGTTTAACCACCACTATTTGTAAAACACATGTTGTATGCCATATATTCATGCTACAGTTCCTAACCACAATTTGTATTGTATACACAGAGTATGTAGTTTTTTCTGCAAGCATAAACACATGCGTCCCATAGTTAACCAACCAAACTTAATTTCCATGTGTAGTTAAATAAAGAATAAACGTCTTAAATTTACGAATATTTCACCACAAATGTTTTAAATTAAAGCTATTTCTGAAGGGCTGTAGTGAAATGAAACTAAATTGCCAAAACAGCCCGATTTAGTGTTTCATGGTTTTAGGGAACCCCCCTGGGTTAAGTAGATAAGCTTCTGTTTTTACATAAGTGAGTCATGTTATTTAACAATTCTTAAAGTTTTAATCTGATTTGTCGACTCCTTATTGGAGATGTCGGGGCGACATGGCATGCTTGTCACAATCATGATTTGAGAACAAAATCCTATATTTTAGGGTACTTCCCTAGGTATTTTTTTTATTACTTCTAAGTGTTAAATCAGTGACTAATGTACTTACATTCCACCAAATATAATTCAAATTGTAACAGCCGTTTAAGCGCTATGCCAATAAAGCTCAATTTTTCCAAAAAAAACCGTTTTGGTTTTTAACCTCCCAGGGGAATTCCCCTTGATTTATCACCAAAAATATTGGTTTCTGCATATCTAGACCATGTTGTCCAACGAATGGCTAAGTTCATAACGATTCCATTATTCCTTCTGGTAGATATCGGGCTTCATGCCATGCCTGTCAAACCTTTGACTAAAAAATAAAAAAAACGGACAAAAACAGTATGTGTCCCATTTTCCCCATAACTCTATCTTAGCTTAAAACGTCTTATTTAATTTATATTAAACAAACTAAAACAACTTTAATTTTCCCTATTAAAAATATGTGGTGGAATCAATTTAGGCAAATAAAATATTTCAATCTTAGTAAAACGCTGCAACTAAACAGCAATAAACGTTTATTAACAGATCAAAGACAACAAACTGTCAACGGTAGGTGATTAATATTCAATGGTTGTATTTAGGTTGTGTTTCTATTGATTGCATCTTGATATAACTTGGCGAGTATGGCTGAACCTTTATCGTTGCACTTCCCGAAGTATGGAAGCTGTCGTATCTTCTCGAGCCATGCATACGTTTTAGGGAATTGATGTATTCCATCAAAATTTGCCATTTCCAGCATAAAGAGAGGGCTTGATACGTGAATGTCTGGAAAGCACAAAAGTTAATCAGGAGTTGGATTAGGCGTACGTTTAACCAAGATAAAGAACTTTATTAATTTTGTAATCATATTTTGAAAAGTTGTTAATTGTGAGTGATGTAATGTCGCGTATATGCTTATAAAGGTACTTTAATATCTTCAGCTACAATGTAACATTTCCTCTGAGAATGGTATATGTCTCGTTAATTGCGCTCGCGGATAATGCATAACATACCTGCAATTGTAAACTGGTTCGTAGCGATAAATTCATGCTCACGCAAGAATCCTTCACAAAGTTCAATCGATTTCAAAACTTCTTGTTTAAACCCATCATTCGTCACCCCTTTTCCGAAGAGAACAGCTTTTGTATTCTGCATAGAAAATGGTCAGTTTAACCTCAATAGCACGTTTGCATTCTCTCGGCGTAGTGTTTTTTTTTTCAGCTAACAACGATATCCACTTTATACCACGAATAATATACATCTTATTAAATAGCATTAACTGGATACAGCACCATCCTTCAGATGCAAAACAACCACAGAGAACATATAATAATAGGTGTTGGAATCGAACTGAGGAGCTTGGTTAATAAAAGTATGTCATGGATTAAATTATATTTCATGTAAAAACTTATGCACTTCCACGGAAGGGTAAAGCAAAAGAGTTAATTCTGCATAGAGGCAAGTTTTTGTATTAAGTTTTATATGTTTAAAAATTCTATACGCTTTTGAAGATGGAAGATGTTTTCCGTTCTTTTAATGATTTTCGTTCTTGAGGCATCCTTGCATTTAGGAGCATTTGTTCGTGAAAAGGTCATCCGCCTTTATTTAATGTGATATAATCCAACGCTATATTGAGCAAACAACAAAAATAGATCATAGCAGTTTAATGTTAAAGGAAAATATGTAATATTTTCGATTAACACGGTTGATTAGTTTATGCGGTTAACCGATAAAAAACTATTCGTGAACATTATAAAAAGTAGTTTTAACTTTCGTACAAGATACTTTTGAACAGTCTCATAAACATCTTCACTAATGTAGAGGAGCTGGTCAACTCGTCCTCGAACGGACGGATCTTCCGGATAAATACTTCCGCAATCTTCATACTTGTTGCAAAGGTAGCAAGAGATGGCACGGCTGTTAACAATAAGTTTGTTTGTTTATTGGCTGCATTCTTAAATTTTAAGTCAGGCTGATAAAGAGTTAAAAACACTTTTTAAAAACTTAGTAAAATGCACCAAAAATGTTTAGTGACTTTTCGTTGACTTAATCCGGCCCGTTGGTCTAACGGTTAAGTGCGTCGCCTTTCAATCGAAAGGTTACGAAACTGGTCGCTCTAGCTATTAGGTTGTGTCCTTGGGCAAGGCACTTTACGGACATTGCCTGAACTGGGAACGTGTCTAAATCATATACAACACACTGCAATAGCTCCGGTAACCCGACGGTGGGCGCGAGGTGATCTGACGATTGCCCGTGTGTTAACCCCCTTGGTTTTCCTATTCACGGGGATAAAGATGAATATCCTATCCTATAAAATCCTAATGCAAATCTAAACCGTTTTTGTCGTTAACGTATTGCACGCAATAAGGCAATACCTGCACAGCCTTTCTACTTACATTTTAAACTTACTGGTGTCTCACAAACGTTACTACAGGCTTTCGTATTGTATATACGCTCTGGTGTAAAACGCAATACTATTCGTGCTCGTATGCCTACCTTTCGGCGATTATGTACTCCCCATCCTTTAAAGCTGGAACTCGTCTCCTGCAGTTTATCTTGAAGTAATCGTCAGAGGCAAGCTCTCCGCCGGTGTAATCCACATTATAAAGTTCATATTCCAACCCGAGTGCTTCCAGTACCATTCGAACACAGCGGGATGGCGGACTTACCTCAAGGTTGTACAAAACAATCATTTTAAGATTTTATGCTGTCTGATCGGGTAAAAATAACACCGTAAATATAGGAGAAAATATTTACCAAATTTAGTTGATAAAAAAGTAATGTTTGGTTTTAATTGAAATAAAATGGGCTTTATTAAAATAAAAGGCATATTTTCAAATGTTTTAAAAATATTAATTAGTAAAGTGTGTAAGTTATATCACTACTGAGCATTCGGCCGTGAAATATTATGAACATTTTGTTTAGTAGAGCGGGATACTTATCTTACGTGCAACAATGCTTGCATGCAATTTACAATTTTTTTTAACATTTAAAATCTAATTCGCGCTAAAAATAAATAGTATTGGTATGGCCTACGCTCTTTCGTTGCATTTACTTTTTTCTTCAAACTTGAATAGATTAAAATATTAAAATCGAAGTTTTCATTAAATACAACGCATTCCATTAAAATAAAAGTCTTACTCTTTCTTTGCGGCAATAGGTTTAAACGGATATCGTTTTGCCGACGAAAGAAACAAAAAATAAACTGATTTCTGTATAATTAGAATATAGAATAACTAGATTATTTAACCATAAATTTTGCATTTGTATAAACTTCTTCTTGCTAATTCCTTGCTATAAAAACAGTCATTTCTAAAGTAACCTCACCGACTGCGCTAAAATGTCTTTTGGGCGAGGGTGATCACAGATGGCTAATTTTAAAAGTTATTGAATCGTTTTGACTGTTGTATCGTCGTAACTTTATCTTATAAACCTGTTTGTGACGTCACACACCTGGATTTACGGATCACTTCCAATGTAAAGAGAGCTGCGTGCGCTCCGTACTAACATACTGATGCGCTGGTTGGTATAGTTTTTATAATACAAAACAATATTACCCCATCACTGTCATTTAACACTTAAATCTGAAAATTTCAATAACTTTATTGAAGAATACTCACCAATTATGTACGAACCGACTTTGTCAACTGGTGGTCTGCATGGTTACCTAAACCCGTGTGGTATATATTATACAAAGAGTATTAAGTTTGTTTCTGCAAGCAAAAACTAATTGGTTTCCTAGTTACTAATCGAAACTTAATATTTATGTTTTCTGAATGAAGTATCCATGTTGGTAAACTAAAGAAACATAGAAACAAAGAATATTGAATATTTTATATTATTGCGGAGTTATCGAAAAAATTTTTAATTAATCTATTTTTCTTTGTTATTGAATGATTCTTTTGTTTTTTCAACTTGAAGTATATTGTCCTTAGTGGGTAGATTTCGAAAAACTAAGAATTCGGTTTCGCTGCAGCATCGCGTACGGTATAATAAACTAGACCCGCGGTTTCATGAAGTTGAACTACATCATGTGACACTAAATTACTAACAGGTTCGGTGTCCCAGAGGCAATGAAACGACGGTGCCAGTCAGAGATCATGCACCGATAGGTAAAAGAAATAAAACGAAACCGTTAGTAACGTCCGCTGTGGGTTCTACTGCACCACATCCCGAGGCATATTTACAGCCAGAGGATTCGTCAAGTAGGCTACGAATGAAACTCTGATGGTGGAAAAAAAGGCAGAATAGAAATATGCCAATCCAATGGCAAATGCCTTTCAACGCAAGGGCAAATGACAACTAAACAAACCTGATATAGACTGATGATGTAATATTGAATATGTATTTGTTACTCTGCATATTTATTAAATATAACATACAGACGCAACCGTAAAACCCAATCAAAAAATCAATTAGTTAAGACTACATTAAAAGCAAGAAGAAAAGCGAAAAGGATATGTAATAAAAACGACTCTTACAGTAATCCAAAGTTTCCCAAATTTTAGTAAAAGGCCTAACCACTAGCTTTATTGCTTAGAATCTGGTGGTTTAGCTAGTTATCCCAGCATCAGCAGAATTTACAATAACGAGCATGCGGTTACATGCAATCTCTCTTCGGAGGTAACTGCGTACATTTATACAATCGAGAAGAAGGCAACCGAAGTGCAAACATTTTATAAATAGAACTGTGGTTAGTGCAAGGCGCACGCAACGAGACTGTTGTTATTGAAATTCACGGGGAACGCATTGACAAGTATTCTATAAAGTTATTTGGTAACGTCAAACCTTTATTCTTGACATTTTAGTGCTAACAACGAATGTGTTCTAACAAAACTGGGTGGGTAAAAATAATGTACACTCTAATGCAATTTGCATATTTTATATTCTCTACGGCCTACGCAGAATCTTCGTATAGTATGAAAAGAGTATTTCCCACAATATAAATCATATAAATCACTTACTTAATAATTGTACCCCGTCATTATGTGTATTTGTTAATAATTATTCAATCGTTTCAAAGTCTACCACCACTAGGAAGAATTTACCACCAAGCTTAAACCTTGTACACCTTAGTCGTTTTCGTTTCAAGTGCCCATGTTGTTTTTAAATCCCACCCTAGGCTTAAAACCACTGTAACCAATTGAAGCAATCTTAACAGCCATATTTACATAATACTCAATATCACATTGGCAGTTAAAAGGTTTATCTGTATATATTTGTAGTGCTGTTTTAAATCAAGATCACAATAGTGTTTTACCTAGTAATACTAAAACACAGGACACAATTATATAAACCCAACGTATTATTCAAACAGATCACATCGAAGTTCAGGTTTAACTGCACAATTCTCCAAAATCTACCTAAGGAGTTTATAAGAGAGGCGCAGGAAAAAATGCAAAGCTATTCTAACCGACTAAGCCTGGGGCCAGATCACAGAACATGGAAAGAGACAAATATTATTCTGTTGGACGTCGCTTAAAAGATAATTTTCAGCAGCTTTGTTAAACGTTGGGCCTTAGGAAACAGGCGACGAAAAATAAACCTGAAACTCAAAAAAAAAACGGTAAGTCGTACGTTTGCTAAAAAGTATTCAATTTTAATGGACTTTTGTCATAATTTCTCGTTCCTTTCTAAGACGGCCCGACAGATTAGTATAGTGGTTTACTGCGTCGACTTTTAGCCGAAGGGTTACGGGTACGAAACTGCTCGCTAGCTAGACGGTTGTGTCCTTGGGCAAGTTATGGACGTTGCCCGAACCCAGCGGATTGATGGGTTCTACTTAATTGATGAAACGTGTGAATCATAGTACACAACACACTGCAAAAGCTTCGGTAACCCGACGGTGGGCGCGAGGTGATCTGACGATTGCCCGTGTGTTTAACCCCTTCCCACTCAAAGATTTTTCCACCCAAAGGGATATACATGAATATACTATTCTTATTCCTCCTATTCCTATACGAATTTGTTCGGTTTTTATTTTATCTAAAACAGGGATCAAGGTTTTTTCATAGCACACTGCGTGATTTGGACGCAAATTCTATACTACAAAGTCTATAAGCATGTGTAAACTCAAACTATCTATAATATATCAATTCAAATTAATAAAATTTATTTTCTCTTATTCGGTTACTAATTTTAAAAATTAGGCAGTTAAAATTCATTCAAATGTTTGCCGACCACTGATCTAATACTACCAACTTGTGTTTAACCTATCAATTCGATTTTTTAAATATTAAAATCTTTAGTTTGCTCTTTTAATGTGTATTAGTGTTCCATAAATTGCTTTATTTAAGATTTTATCCGCGAAATTAATTAATACTTCACCTGTTAAAAAGAAGTTATGTAATATATTAAAAAAAGAAATATACACATTATTTATTATAATTTTAACTGCTTAAGTTACCAATTTTCTTAATTGTAATTAATAGAAACTTGCTTGCGTCACAGCAAACACTCATGATGAGAAACAATATGTTTATGGTCGTGCTGTGCTGCATTTGCCTTTTAATCACGAATAGTGGAGCACAACAGCCCGATCAAATGTCCGAGGAAATGGTACTTATACTTTCTCAGCTCTCTCAACAATACTACAGTCACTTATACAATGTATCAAGAATTCCTACCGACTTGCCGATCGGAACAGGTTCGCTATTATTATAGGTGCTTACATATTTTTATATTACCCCATTTTTTTCTCTGAGGCATGCTCGTGTCTAGCATGTCAAGTTTTAAAGTATACAACAAGGTCTTCTATCAGGTTAAAAAAATTATAAAGTTTTTAGATTGCAACGACCTTTAATTTAACAAAAAAAACATGGGGAATTACTGCTATCGAAAAATGGGCTTATTTTTGGTGTTAGCACCAATATTCCTAATTTGGAAAACACTATCTTCTTTAAATTCCTAAAAAGGCTAAAAATACGTAACATAGATCAGAAAAACACAAATTTAATCAAAAAATACCTATAATAGAAAATGTCCCTAAATTGCCTATAACACAAAAACATAAAGGAAATGTCCCTAAATAGAAAAAAGAGAGTATCCGAACGAAAGACCTGCTTTCCTACCCCCCGTAGTATATCTTATATGAAGAAAGTATAACGTATGTTTGGATAACCCCTCCATGGCAATAATTTGGCAACACGACATCTGACATAAAACAAAGAAAACAAATGAAATCAGAGTTAAATATTCTGCAGGTGTTAGCTTATAAACCTTGGATTCGCATAGGCAAATTCTAAGTAATTTTGACAGAGAAATATCCCGACAGACCCAAAATATAAGCAGGCTGTTGTTTTTCGAATTTTCGGCACTGATTATATTTTTAGATGTCGGGGCGCCATGCCATGCCTGTCAAGCGTTTGACGAAGAAAAAAAAAAGAAAAAAAGAAAAAAAACTAAAAAAACGGACAAAAACAATATGTGTCCCATTTTTTCAAATGGGACCCATAATAACTAAAGAGTGTCAACCACGTGTTTAACCACAACTATTTGTAAAACACATGTTGTATGCCATATATTCATGCTACAGGGTCCCTAACCACATTTTGTATTTTATACACTGTGTATGTAGTTTTTGTTTCAGCAAGCATAAACTCATGGGTCCCATAGTTATCAAACCAAACTTCTTCTCCGTGTGTAGGTAAAAAAGAACAATCGTAATAGATTTACAAAGAATTAATCACAAATGTTTTAAATTAAAGCTTTTTTTAAGTGCTGTATTGAAATGAAGCTAAATTCCTTAAACAGTTCGATTTAGTTTTTCATAGCTTCGGGGAATTCCCCATGTGCTTGGTAAATAAGTTTCTGTTTTTACATATGTGGGTCATGTTAACTATCAATTCTTAAAGTTTTAATCCGATTTGACGAATCCTTGTTGGAAATGTCAGTGCAATGTGGCATACTTGTCACAATCATGAGTTCGGAACATATCTTCGTTTTTAAGAGAGTTACCCTAAGTAAATGTTTTCTTTCTTTTAAGTGACACAGGGTGGATAACGATCTAGCATTTCACAAAATCTGATCAAAATTAGAGCAGCCGGTTAAACGTTATTTTCCGAAATACTATTTTTTTAGAAAAATAACCGATTTGGATTTTAACGTCTCCGGGGAATTCCCCTAGATTTATCACCCACAATTTTGCTCCTGCGTATCTAGACCATGTTGTCTAACAAATAACAAAGCTTTATTACTATTTTATTATTCCTTCTGGTAGATGTCGGGGCGTCATTCCATGCCTGTCACAATCATGATTTGAGAAAAAAATCTTATTTTTTAGGGTATTTCCCTAGTTGTTTTTTTATATTTTTCTAATTGTTAAATAAGTAGGTAATGCACTTACATTCCACCAAATCTTATTCAAATTGGAGCAGCTGTTTAAGCGCTATGCCACAAAAAGCTAATTTTTTTTCTAAAAAATACCGTTTTGGTTTTTAACCTCCCAGGGTAATTCCCCTTGATTTATCACCCAAAATTTTGGTTTCTGCATATCTATACCATGTTGTCTAACAAATGGCTAAGTTTCATTACGATTCCATTATTCCTTCTGGTAGATGTCGGGGCGCCATGCCATGCCTGTCAAACCTTTGACGAAGAAAAAAAAGAAAAAAAAAAAAAAAAAAAAAAACGGACAAAAACAATATGTGTCCCAATTTTTCAATTGGGACCCATAACTAGAGAGTGTCAACCACGTGTTTAACCACCACTATTTGTAAAACACATTATGTATGACATATATTCATGCTTCAGGTTCCCTAACCACAATTTGTATTTTATACACTGTGTTTGTAGTTATTGTTTCTGCAAGCATAAACGCATGGGTCCCATAGTTATCAAACCAAACTTTTTTTCATGTGTAGTTAAAAAAAGAATAAACGTCTAAAATTTACGAACATTTCACCACAAATGTTTTAAATTAAACCTTATTTTTAAGCGCTGTAGTGAAATGAAGCTAAATTGCCAAAACAGACCGAAATAGTTTTTCATGCTTTCAGGGAATTCCCCTAAGTTTAGTAGATAAGTTCCTGTTTTTATATATGTGGGCCATGTTATGTAACAATTCTTAAAGTGTTAATGTGATTTGTCGACTCCTTGTTGGAGATGTCAGTGCGATATGGCATGCCTGTCACAATCATAATTCAGGAACATATCTTCGTTTTTAAGGAAATTACCCTAAGTAAATGTTTTCTTTCTTTTAATTGACACAAAGTGTCAAATGGCCTAACAATTCACCAAATCTGATCAAATTAGAGCAGCCGTTTAAGCGCTATGTCCTCAGAAGCTAATTTATTAGAAAAAAAACGTTTTGGTTTTTAACGTCTCAGGGAAATTCCCCCAAATTCATTACCTAAAATTTTGGTTTCTGCATATCCAGACCATGTTCTCTTACAAATGTCAAATTTTTATCGCGATTCCATTACTCCTTTTGGTAGATGTCGGGGCGACATGGCATGCTTGACACAATCATGATTTGGAACAAAATCCTATTTTTTAGGGTATTTTCCTAGGTAATTTTTTTATTTCTTTTAAATGTTAAATCAGTGACTAATGCACTTACATTTCACCAAATCTGATTCAAATTGTAGCAGTCTTTCAAACGCTTTCAACGTCTCAGGGGAATTTCCCTGGATTCATTACCTCAAATTTTGGTTTCTGCTTATCTAGACCACGTTCTGTTACAAATGTCAAATTTTTATTGCGATTTCATTACTCCGTTTGCTAGATTTCGGGGAAACATGGCATGCTTGTCACAATCATAATTAGAGAACAAAAGTTCGATTTTTAGGGTATTTTCCTAAGTAATTTTTTTATTTCTTTAAAGTGTTAAATCAGTGACTAATGCACTTACATTCCACCAAATCTGATTCAAATTGTATCGGTCGTTCAAGCGCTATGCCCAAAATGGCGATTTTTTTAGAAAAAATACCGTTTTGGTTTTAACGTCCCAGGGGAATTCCCCTAGATTTATCACCCAAAATTTTGATTTCTGCATATCTAGACCATGTTGTCCAACAAATCACCGAGTTTCATTGCGATTCCATTAACCCTTCTGGTAGATGTCGGGGCGACATGGCGTGCTTGTCACAATCATGATTTGAGAACAAAATCTTATTGTTTAGGGTATTTCCCTAGGTAATTTTTTTATTTCTTTTAAGTGTGAAATCAGTGACTAGTGCACTAACATTCCACCAAATTTGATTCAAATTGGAGCAGCCGTTCAAGCGGTATGGCCTAAAAAGCTAATTTTTTAGAAAAAAATGACCGTTTTTGGTTTTTAACGTCCAAGGGGGAATTCCCCTAAATTTATTACCCAAAATTTTAGTTTCTGCATATCTAGGCCATGTTGTCTAAAAAACCACCAAGTTTCATTGCGATTTCATTATTCCTTCTGGTAGATGTCGGGCGCCACGCCATGCCTGTCAAGCGTTTGACGAAGAAAAAAAAAAAAAAAAACGAAAAAAAACGGACAAAAACAATATGTGTCCCATTTTTTCAAATGGGACCCATAATTTATTGTTCCATTTTTCTTCAGTTTGATTTTTGAGGCGGCGTGAGCATGAATAACAAACGTCAAGGGGGCGCAAATAAAAAAAGAAATGATTGTTTAGTATATAACCACTGATTGTTTAGTATAACGTGCGGCTAGGTTTTACGCTTCCGTTTGTAAGCATTAATTAAAAGTAAAGTGTATTCCACTTGCAAACCTTATTCTTACAAGCCTTATATTTGGCTTTCAATAGGCAATTTCCCAATATGAACTATATATATGCAGGCATTTAATACCTATCTTTAATCATTTGTTCAAAAAATCCACATGATCTCAATCCCTTGCAAACAGGAAATTAATATTTATTCAAGGTCAATCTTTTATAGGTGTTGACTGTTATGTAATAAATATTTCGTTGTATATAGCAGAAACAAATGTTATACATTTTGTGTAAGTAGTGGCGGCTAACACGCGTTAACAATTTCTAGTTTTTAGACACATTTTGGTATAAACGGTTTTATGGCAACATTGGGCGCTTTTGTACCAAGCAAAATTTGAATTTGATGAGGTGCATCTGTTACAGAATTCCATAGGTTCTTCAGGACGCTGTCTTAACGGTTCCTACTGTTGGGCCAATTACAAGGGCTTGTAACGTTTATGATTAAAAAACCACGGCTATTAGTAAAACTTATGAAAAAACTAATAAAAAGATTCGTTATTAAAATTAGGTCTTAATGGCTAAGAAGCCAAGAGAGAACTAAATTTTAGCTTTGCATATTCGTAGACATCAGAAGCACGTAAATCTGCACAGCCCCGAGCGTTAATTATTTGCAAAGGAATAAAAGTAAACAAATAACAAAGTGTAAAACGGTAAATAAAAAGTGTACAAAAAAATGTTGTTAAAAGTATATCAAAGGTGTATAAACAAGACACAACAAACGAGGCCACGTGCTCGTTACACATCCCAAAGGTGAAAGTATTTGGGACACTGTGTACTGAGCGTTGATCTTTTTTTATCATTTTAAAATTATCACAAAAAAATATCGTCTGAACCACACCTTAGGTTTTCTTTGGCTCATGAAAAATTTTATATTAACTTGCATTCCTTATAGTACAAATTTATCTGTTAAAATCTTTGTCGGTAAAAATACATTTTTACAGCATGCAACTTATCCTCCGATTGTCGTGAGGCATTTACTTGTATCAATATACTTGAAACGGTTAACCAATATACTCAACTAACCAACACCACAAACGAGCGAGACGTCCTGATAAGCAAAGCCAATATTCATGGACCTGAGTGCGTTATGGATCCGGTCGAAATTTTAAAGAACATGCCGTTTAAAGAAGCCATGCTGCTGATTCGTGAGATTATAAAAGAAATAGACGGGATGCACCAAATTTTGGAAAACATGGGTATTAGCTTTCGTGCCACATTTAATACGACCCAACTTAACTTAACTGAGGATCTCCAAGTTGCTGATACTTTAGGTAGGCTATGTTCTTATTTGCCTTTATTGTTCAACTTCAGTACGTATCCTTCCACTGGCTTTATATCAATATGACAACACATATTTATTTCCATTTCAGAAAATCTACTCAAAAACGAGATTACCAATATGTACATGACTTTGTCTTTTCGTGGACAAGACAAATCAGCTCTTACTCCAAGTAAAACTGCTTTACTCTTAATCGCTTTGTTATCGCAAAAACAGACTGGAAATTCATTTAGCGTTCTATCGAACCCATTTCTGCTTTATACCTTGCTTGGAAACGAAAAAGTATTAACAAACACCAAGATTTTAACTGTTAATCTAATGTCGAGCACAGGAAATCTAATTCTTCAAAATACTCAATTCAATGGCCCTGCAACCAACCAAACTGAGGTGATTCCTCCCGTTAGAAGTGCATTATCAAATCCGCTTCATTGGTACACATACTTTTATCAAACAACAGTAGGTGAGGAATTAGATTTAGATATAGACTTTCGGATGATAGAGAAATTACAACTTTCGGGAAGACCACTAAATCTTAGCAATTTCATAAGCAGTAGTGTTGGTGAATTAGGTGGGAAACACAATCGAATGATCGACCCAATAACTGGTGTGACTAGTCAATCGAACTCTACCAACACAAATTCTAGGGATTCCAGCGGTTCCTTTAGCACGTTCTTACCCCTTCTTTCAATCAGCAGAAGTGTTGTATTCGGTGGAAAGTCTTCGGGTTCAAGTAGTTCGACAAACTTAAGCAGAACCGTACCTCTTCTGTTACTCGTAAGCAGTCTTGGATTCGGCAGTAACTCTAGCAGAAGCAGCCTTTTACCTGCTTTATTACTTAGTATCATTGATGAATTAGGCGGGAACTCTACAGGTTCAAGCAGTTTCTTTCTTTTTCTGTTAGCCAGTAGCAGTGGTGGATTCGGCGAAAATCAACAGCAAACAATTGACCCAATAACTGGCCAACCAATCAACAGCCAATCCAGCACAACTAACACAAATTCTAGAGGTTCCAGCAGTTCACCAAACTTAAGCATTCTCTTACCTCTATTCTCAGCCAATAGCGGTGGTAGATTCGGTGGGAACCAACAGCAAATGATCAACCCAATAACTGGCCAACGAATCAATATCCAATCCAGTACAACTAACACAAACTCTGGAGGTTCTAGCGGTTCACCAAACTTAAGAATTCTCTTACATCTTCTCTTAGCCAGTAGCAGTGGTGGATTTGGTGGGAACCAACAGCAAATGATCGACCCAATAACTGGTCTGCCAACCAACAGCCAATCGAGCACAACTAACACAAATTCTAGAGGTTCCAGCGGTTCACCAAACTTAAGAATTCTCTTACCTCTTCTCTTAGCCAGTAGCAGTGGTGGATTTGGTGGGAACCTACAGCAAATGATCGACCCAATAACTGGTCTGCCAACCAACAGCCAATCGAGCACAACTAACACAAATTCTGGAGGTTCTAGCGGTTCACCAAACTTAAGCAATCTCTTACCTCTTCTCTTAGCCAGTAGCAGTGGTGGATTTGGTGGGAACCAACAGCAAACAATTGACCCAATAACTGGTCTGCCAACCAACAGCCAATCAAGAACAACTAACACAAATTCTGGAGGTTCTAGCGGTTCACCAAACCTTAGCAATCTTTTACCTCTTCTCTTAGCCAGTAGCAGTGGTGGATTTGGTGGGAACCAACAGCAAATGATCGACCCAATAACTGGTCTACCAACCAACAGCCAATCGAGCACAACTAACACAAATTCTGGAGGTTCTAGCGGTTCACCAAACTTAAGCAATCTCTTACCTCTTCTCTTTGCCAGTAGCAGTGGTGGATTTGGTGGGAACCAACAGCAAATGATCGACCCAATAACTGGTCTGCCAACCAACAGCCAATCGAGCACAACTAACACAAATTCTGGAGGTTCTAGCGGTTTACCAATTTTAATCAGTTTGATATATCGTATCTTACTCAGTAGCGGTGGTGAATTCGGTGAAAACCAACAGCAAATGATCGACCCAATAACTGGCCTGCCAACCAATAGCCAATCGAGCACAACCAATACAAACTCTAGAAGTTCGGGAAGGGCTTTAAACTGCAGTAGTATCTTTTCTTTTCTTTCACCCAGCAGGGATAGTGTGGCGAACTCAATAACTGACATGCCAATCACTAGTCAATCTAGCTCTACCAACACAAATTCTAGAAGTTCGGGCAGTTATTTAAACTGCAGCAGTGTATTCTCTCATTTTGTCTTGACCAGTAGAGATAGTGTAGCAAACTCAATAACTGACATGCCAACCACTAGTCAATCAAGCTTAAACCGGGATGGTTCGCCAAACTTATCAAACATCAACAGTCTTTTGCCTATTTTATCATTACTTAGACGTCAAAGCAAATCAGTCCAACTAAAGAGCGCGAGGCTCTTGTCTTTTATACTTTTTCCAAGCTCAGACCGGGACGATTCAGGCAATTCATCAAACACTAGCGGTGGATCACTCGAAGGCGAAGTTATAGAGCCAATTTATAAAAGTAATTATAATTCACTAGGTTACTATTTTTATTTATATTTCCATTATTATAATTAAGTTTACTTAAAAATATAACCCTAAGCGTAATTTTTAATGTGCTAACGGGTTACAATGCCACTTGTTTGATCTTAGTAGTATTTATTATATTAATTGTACCTATCATATATAAATATAAAGCAAAATATAAGCTTTAAGTAAAATGGCATGTGAATATTTTGACGGCCTTGTGTTACCGTGTGTTTTTTCACTGTAGAATTAACTATGATTTGGCTTTTGTATCATATTTAATCCATTTCCAGTCGGCTTCAACTTCGCAAAAATGTTGCCTTTCATTGAGTTGGCCGGTTACTTGGAAAAAGACGAAGAGGATAAAATGCTTATTTTGACAATGTTGCTAAGCTTTATGCAGCAGCAATGAACTTAACAAACAGAATCGCTTGCTGGTTAAAATCAATTTACCATTTATAAATAAATTAATCAGACTTGTTTATTATAGTTTTAACCTATTTTTTCTATCGCAAACTAAAAGTTGTTTGTACAAAAATGAGAAAACACAATCCTTTAACGGTCTCACACAAATACTTTAACAGTGTATTAAATTATAAATATTAATATTTTATTTTACCGCAAGCAAGAAATTACTTTTTGCAACATTGTATTGCTTTACTATCTTATTCAAATTGCATAATGACCTTTCCCATTGTTTCGTTATTGGAAATGCCTTAAGAGTACCCACTAAACCTTTGGACTATGCATTTAATTTTGGATTTCACATTTTTAAAATTTATGTTACAAGTAGTAGCACAATAACTCTATTGTAGCGTACTTTATCCTACTACACTGTTGAGATTAAACAACATATACGACCGATCCGGTATAGTGAACTTAAATTTTACCTAATAAAGCCTATATCAGTCAACCTATAAAACCTGTAGTAGTTTTATTTCTAAATCAGTTATGTTGTTTAATTATTCTTTTAAAGTCTAAATCAATGTCGTGTCATTTGTAAATATATTATATGTGCTTTTAAAGAGGCAAAGCTATTGTGTTTTATACTAAGATAAACATACAACTTACACTAACAATTTTAGATTATATTTGCGTTTTTTAAAGTTGAACGAAAAAAAAATACACTAATCCAACTGTAGGCAGGGTTTGAATTTTCAAATGAAATTAATGTGCGATCCTGGTACTTTGGCAGCGATACACATGAGGCTATGTTGTTTTAAAAGTGAATGGACATTTAGGTGTCCACTGAATTAACAGAGCGGAAAATATATACCAGAAACAAAAACTCGTCTGTCGAACAAAGTTACACCAATTTAGACGGCACGGTCGTATAATAAGGGCTGCAAGAACACAAGGATAGAGATACGATACTCTCGTTTATCAGCGTTGAGACAACGAAAAACCGAAGTATTTTGCTGTGACGTCCGACCGATTAGCTTGCCGGTTTAGTGCGCAGTCGGAAGATCCCAGGTCCAAATTATCCCTAGCGAGTCGGTTGTGTCCTTGAACAAGGAACTTAACGGACATTGACTGTACTAAAAACAAGAGGAATAAAGGGTTGTACTAAATTTAAGAATGTGAAAATGGTACACAAAACACTGCAATAGCTCTGGTAATCGACTGTGGACGCGAGGTAGTTTGAGTATTGTCCGTGTCTTAACGCCCCTTGCGTTTTCCCATTCACGGGGATACACATTAATATCTTATCCTATAATAGTATAATATGTCGGATACCTCATAATTTCTATTAACTAATATTTTATATGAATATATAGGATAATTATTTTCTATTCACTAAAATGTTATATAAATATATAGAATAATTATTAGTAAATCTAGTACAACTAAGTATTTCAAGCTTATTTGTTCCACAAAACTTATAAATAATGGATTTGTAAACCGTTACGTTCCAGTTATATATACACAAACAATAGTGACGCAATTTAGCAAAAAACATGAGTGTGACAATGTGTTCAAACGACTGATATATTTATTTATAATACAATTTATTTGCAATGCATGTCTAACAGGATTCGTTTAATAATTCGTGATGTTTCTTTAAGTGATCGCCAAACGTTGGGGCAGGCGCGTTAAACTTAATATACCATAACAATACTTAATCTATATCGTTAAATTCAATGGTTAAACAGAGGTTATTAGAATTTAAGTAAATATTTTAAACTATCTCTTAATGCAACTAAACATGGCAGCCAATTAGAACAGCCGTCGAAAAAGTTTAAGAAGAGGACCCGGGTTAGATAGAGTAAACTCGTTCGCTTCTTCCATTCCTTCGAACATTCTCGCCTTTCGCGTTTCAGGAAGTAGCATCATTAAAATCCCTGTGGATAAGATATATCACACATTTATAAAGAAGTAAATAATAAAAGGCGTACTTATCACACACCGTAAATGACCAAAAGGGCCAGTCCGGCCTTGTATGGGCACATATCAAAACTATGATGAATATAACAGTTGTCTTTGGAGAGTGTTAAAACTCGAATTACTCCGACAGCCAGTAATCACCTGAAACCAAGGAAAGTGCACCGAAGGTAACATAGGGCACGGATGGGTGGAAGATTTGTAGACTAGCAATGGCAGGTGCTACGATGGCCCCGATTCTCGCCATTGCACTACCGTAGTTCGACGCAGTGGACCTACAAATAATATATTTCTATGTTTAAATTTAACAGGAAATCGATCGAATAAGGCTTTTCAGAGTCGGCTTGATGTATTGATATTTTCCAGTAAACATATGGATAAAAGTGAGCTTTTCTAAAATTATTGTTTAACTGCATTAGTGAATACTAGCTTCAGAACAGGCGATTCCCAATCAGTATATGCCCAGCATAATAGACTCAACCTGCACAATTTACGATGGTTAAGTATCGATCAGATCTGAAAGCAAAACTCACCGCATAAGTGTAGGATACAATTCGATAGTGTAGAGGAACAGCGTACTGAATGGGATGAGACTGAATACACGACCAAGGAGGAACAAAATTAAAGATAACCATTTCAAATCTGAATTAAATAGAAACATTAGTAATACAAATAGAAAGGCACTCGTGCAAAAGGTACCAACCCTTTGCAAAGGTACCAAAAAAGGTACCAGCACACACCAATTATTTTGTTCGAGATAAAGCCGAAGAACGATACAAATGCTTACCTTCAGGCACAATGTACATAGCAAAGCAAAAGACACCACATAACAGGAACGAGCTGTAAATAACAACGCCACGACCGATTTTATTGCATAGAATTGTGGCAATAATGTTGGAAGGTATCCCCATAACACCCATCACAGCTGTGTTTACGTAGACATCACCCCCGATACTTGCCACGTTCAGCGTCATGCCGTAGAACACACATGAGGTCACAAACCTAAAAACACATCCTTATGTCACATGGAAGGCAATGTGGGGTGAATTATCAAACAACTTTATACAAATAGATTTAGTACGGTTATGCTTTGGAAATCTTTCCCCGCCTTAGAATATAAACTTGAACATGCTTAACGCATTCGCACCAATCGACAAGGTTTTCAAGTTTGTGTTAATGTTGCCATACAAACTCTTTGGAAACATTATTACGTTTAAACTAGAAGCACAACATGGCAGGCATAACACAATAACACAAAATAACCGATAGCTAGTCGGACCGAATAGATTGGTGGTTTAGTGCGTTGCCTTTTAACCGAGAGGTTTCAAATTCAAAACTTGTCGTTAGCTAATCAATTTCTGTCCTTGAGAAAGGCACTTAACGAACATTGCCATGACCCAGTGAAATAATGGATTCTATAATTTGGTATACCTAATTGAGGGAATGTCCAATCATACACACACTAAAATAGCTCCAGTAACCCAACGGTGGGCGCGAGTAATCTCACGATTACCCGTGTCTTAACGCCCCTTTTATATTCCCATTCACGGGGATACACATGAATATTTATCCTATCCTAGCTCTAAGCAAAACACGGCCTAACACAAAGTAACCGATATATCATTAGTCCGGCCCGATGGTCTAGCGGTTAAATGCGTCGCCTTTCAATCGAAAGGTTGCAGGTGCGAAACTGGTCGCTAGCTAGTCGGTTGTGTCCTTGGGCAAGGCACTTTACGGACATTGCCTGAATCCAGCGGATTAATGGGTTCTACCAAATTGAAGAAACATGTCTATCACATACAACACACTGCAATAGCTCCGGTAACCCGACGATGGGCGCGAGGTGATCTGACGATTGCCCGTGTGATAACCCCTGGGGTTTTCCCATTCACGGGGATAAACATGAATATCCTATCCTATCCTATCCATTCATGAAAATATGCCAAACGATACCTACCACGCATATGAGAGGACGATTGTCTGCAAGCGCAGCCCGCTATACCGAAGTGTACTCAGCATTCCAAAGCCATTTCTGTCAGTTGAAGTCTTCCCTTCCTCAAAACACTCCGCGTCTTTAGATTCTTCTATTTGTCTTTCGTAGCTGAATACGTTATGATGGCCAATATTTTATTTGAATAAACACAACCAACGACATCATGTTTATTTAACTTTGATTAAAATACCAAGCGCATCTTATTAAGTCTTATATATTTCAATGATAAGTTAAAGTGTAAAAAGCGCTTTAAAATTCAAGACTGATAACAAAGAAAATAAGTTTAATAACAAACATTGTGAACTTTATTCTAATACAAGAAACCTCTGAGATTTATTGTGTTATCCTTCATGAGTTAGTGTAATAAAACTTACATAACATTATAGATAAAAGACGGAAACGTTTTATACAGTTAGATCATAAAGTCGCCATTGGCCAACATATTTAACAACGGTAATTTAATACCTGTTCAGAACAAACATAGATTCCTGATCCACTTTGTTAACTTGGGCAATTTTGTGTAAGATTTGAAGACCTTCTTTGTGTCTACCTTTTGATATGAGCCACCTTGGTGATTCATCACACACCCTAAATGTTATGTAGCTGATGTAATAATAGTCAGAGCATTTATAACCTAGAGAAAACAACTATGTACACGCATAGCATAATTGTTCGTGGTGAAATTGTGCTTAATTATTGGATAGAGAAATCGTGTGTTAAGTGCTATCTAAAAACAACCCTGCCAGACATAGCTTTATTGCTGGTACTAAATTTGTTGTTAAATATTGGATAAAGACAACGTCTGATAAATGCCGTGGAAGGGTTTTTATTTGAGTTAGGATCGAGAGGATCGATCCTTGTACTCATCCAGTCTACGGACAGTTCAAAGTTTTGCGTCACTGAGATATATGCCATTAAAAGCACGTGCAAAAATATTGGATTTGTTAAAAATTCATCCATAACTTAGACACGGTAGTAAAGATAAAGACCATAAACAAAAACAAGATTTCACACCACACTACCCGAATATAACCAAAATTTATAACTTTAAACAAAATGCAGAATGGACATACCAACAAATGACGATTGCGGATATTGAAAAACATGAAGTAGCGATCTGAAGTGTTTTCCATTCTCTCCATATATAAGCCAGTAACACCAGCACAACACACCCCACGGAAAAGCCCATACTGCCCATCTGTACGCTGAGTGCTCGGTAACGGGGCTTAACGGACTCTGATGCTTTGAATATAACAATTATGCATTACACAGCGAATGCGCATAGTGAGTGTTCACATAAAATAATGTAAAATCTATATTTAGCGATATATCTCTGTCTGAAAAATTGTTTTGCATTGCTCCAACCTCATGGTATAGGATACACAAAATTCATATTTTTTACTTGTGAGTAAAAAAACGCAAGCGTTTTCACACGTTTTGCGTGCATTTCGGGAAGGATTAAATAACCCTGATTACAACGGGAAATTACCAAAAATATAGATTACCGAGGTAACTATATCCACTACTATTCCAAAAAACTTAATCCCATTGAAACCAGCAAAAAGTCTATTTTAACGTCCAATAATACAGAAAGAAAATGACCATTTGCTATGAAATTTTAGTGGTCTTAAAATGCGTTTTGAGTTATACAGTGTGAACTTAAATCCCACAAAGAGAATTCCCGACAAACTCATGAAAGTTGGAACTATAGTCATTTTTCCACATTTTCGAAGAAGTAAAAGAAACTCAGGATTTAAAATTTTTAAATTACGCCGGGAAATCTAACGAAATATTAAATACATTAGCAATTGTAATTCACCATAACGCCGTTTATAAAACAGTTACATTTTTAAAACCAAAAGAAATCGCTGCGAAATTACAACACGATAAAAAAATGTCCGGGTACCTTTTTTCTCAAACTAAATTGTTTTCCAGAAAATCCCTTAAAACTTAACAGCACTCAAACCAATAATCAATGTGATTTAACATAATACCAATACGAAATTACCCAATCGCATTTAACTTTTAAAGCGTGTTATAGATCACCCTAAAGGATTTCCAAACATGCTAAAAAGTATAAGCACGACGGGCGTTTTTACGCAATTTTAATGCCAGTTTTTCGTTGATAGTCGATATTTTACGACTTGATGGGATAAAATAAACTTAGGAAAGGCAAATGGACTCATAAAAAAACAATGTTGAATTTTCTTTAAAAGTTCGTTTACGGCCTTTCCCACATTTTTTGGTAATTATCGAAGCCCATACTCTTTGTTTTTGATACCTTTGGACTAGAATGGTAAGTTACTTATCATTTTAAATGTATAATATAAAAAACCAAACAATTATATTATTCTATTACTACGTGTATATAAGGCCACTGGTAACTTGACATCGGTATAAATAGATAAAGAAGTTCAATTCTAACAAAACTTGTAGGCACCTCAATACCCATTTTCAATCGTTTTCCGCGAAATCCTCATTAACCCAACCCCGCGCAAACTCATTAATCTTCCATATTACCAGAACAGATATAATATCGAAGAAAGGTCAAACTTTTATATGTGTCAGCTATTGAAAATTTGATATGTGGTAAAATGTTTGGTCTTAGATTAGTCCAATAAAAATCAGTTTTGCAAAAGTAATTGGTATTTTTACTCCCGATGTGAAAACGTTAAATATTTGGGACATGTTAGCTCTTTGTTTGTTTTGTTGCTTTTTTGTGTACCAACGTGAATACTTTATTCATAGAACTTGGATGTCAAGTTTGAATTGGTATCTCGGAAACCCATCAGTTTCTACATCCACAAAAAAACGATTGTGTTGCACATTATATGCAAAATATATACCAAATGTAATTTGGTAATTAACCAAGAAACCCAATCGTTGCTGCATGCAGCAATATAAATGATATGAGTTTTACAAAAAATGGTGGTGTGAAATGTGGATGCAGAAACTAATGAGTGTTACAAATAAAGGTGGTTAACACGTTGTTGACAATGTCTAGTTACAAATGCAATTCCAATACTTACTAAGTACATATGAGATTACTAGCACGAAGCAAAATAACCCCACGACTCCCCGCAAAATCGTGTACAAGATTAGATCACGAATAAAGGCCAAACAAAATGTAACAACGACCGTTGAGCAAGCCATCACAAGTATTATAGATCGTCTTCCATACCTTATAACGAAATTGGGTTAATATTTCTAATAGGGAGCATGCTATGTTGGGTTAGCGTCACCTATCGGCCGAAGGGTTGTAGATGCAATACCGGTTATTATGGGTCCCATTTGGAAAAATGGGACACATATTGTTTTTGTCCGTTTTTTATTTCTTTTTTTTTCTTTTTTTTCGTCAAACGCTTGACAGGCGTGGCTTGTGGCAACGACATCTACCAGAAGGGTAATGAAATCGCAATAAAACTTTGTTGTTTGTTAGATCACATGGTCTAGATGTGCACAGACCAAAATATTGCGGAATATACTCAGGGGAATTCCCCTGGGAGGTGAAAAAACAAAATGGTATCTTTTTAAAAAAAATAGCTTTCTTGGGCATAGCGATTGAACGGCTTATCCAATTTTAATTAGATTTGGTAAACTGTAAGGGCATCAGCCACTGATATACCATTTAGAAAAATTAAAAAAGTTACCCAGGGAAATACCCTAAAAATAAGATTTTGTTTTCAAATCATGATTGTGACAAGCATTGGTTGTGGCACCGACATCTACCAGAAGGAGTAATGGAATTGCAATAAAACTTTGTCATTTGTTAGATCACATAGTCTAGATGTGCACAGACCAAAATTTTGCAGAATATACTCCGGAGAATTCCCCTGGAAGGTGAAAAACCTAAACGGTATTTTTTAAAAAAATAAGCTTTTTTGGGCAGAGCGCTTAAACGGCTACTCCAATTTCATTTAAATTTGGTAAACTGTAAGTGCATTAGCCAATGATATAACACTTAAAAGAATTTAAAAAGTTACCCAGGGAAATACCCTAAAAAATAAGATTTTGTTTTCAAATCATGATTGTGACAGGCATGGGTTGTGGCACCAACATCTACCAGAAAGAGTAATGGAATTACAATGAAACTTTGTCATTTGTTAGAAAACATGGTCTAGATATGCAGAAACCAAAATTTTGGGTAATATACCCAGGAAGGTAAAAAAACAAATCGGATTTTTTTTAAATTAGGTGTTTGGGGCATAGCGCTTATACGGCCAAAATGTTAGTTCCCTATCCGCCTTTGTGCCATTGAGCAAAAAGAAAAAGGGAACATAGGGAAATGCCCCAAAAATTATGATTTGTTTTAAACCATGATTGTAACAGGTATGCTATATCGCTTCGAAATCTCCAACAAGGAGTCGCCAAAGCGGATTAAAACTGTTTGTTAGATTATCTAACAAACATCTTACTTAGATAACATAACTTAGATATGTTAAGCAGAAATTTATCTACTAAACCCAGGGGAATTCCCCGAAATAATGAAAAACTCTATCGGGCTGTTTCGGAAATTTACCTTCCCTTTACCAAAGCGCTTGACAAGAGACTTAAATTTAAAACATTTGTGGTAAAATGTTCGTAAATGGAACACGCTTATTCTTTTTTTAACTACACATGGAAAAGAAGTTTGGTTTAATAACTATGGGGCCCATGCGTTTATGCTTGCAGAAACAAAACTATGACAGTCCGGTTAAAATTTTCAGGAATGTTACATAACATAGATCTGACGTGCACATATCTGACAATAACATATATTGTGTAATGAACATTAATAACAAGATCGGATTGTTACCTCAGGGACCCATGCGTTTATGCTTGCAGAAACAAACTACTAACCCGGTATATAAAATACAAATTGTGGTTAGGGACCCTGCTCGCATATATATATATATATATATCATACAAAATGTGTTTTACAAATAGTGGTTTTAAAACACGTGGTTGACACTCTCTAGTTAACTATATAGTCGGTTGTATCTTTGGGCAATGAACCTAAGGCATTACTTGCTCGGTTAAAAAAATCGCCCATTGCGTTTTTTCATTTACGTGGATAAAACACGAACTTTCTATCCAATTTTAAAGAACTTTTAATGGTTACCAGAAAGAAAAACCAGCTGAAATGTTGTCTCAACCAGTGCAGTGGATCTTTCCAATTCTATCGCCAATTTTCTAGTATTGTGTCGCAATTGACTTTTTGTCAATAAAGAAAATTATGGAAAAGAAACATTTTCTCTGCTACCAAATTGACACCATTATGTTCACCAGTAAATTTTTGCATAAAAGAAAAATTCCAATTGGCATCTTAGAGGCAATGTCCATTAATTAAAACAATAATTTAAATCTTCAACAATTAATACAAGTATATTTATCTTAGCACGACCTAATAGAACTTAAAAGTTGCATGTATCTATAGCAAACCTGTCACCGAGCTTCCCGAATATTATCCCATTGATGAATACACCGACCATAAACACAGATTGCAACATGTAGTTGATCCACGATCTCTCGCAAGTAATATCGAAGTCAATGACGATTGAAGTTGAAACTAACCCGTCGCTTATGAACCTGTGTTCGCGGCATGGTATGACCTGTGCGTTATTATCGTTTATATCATACCGTAGAGTGAGTTCCAGCCACACTATATGGGGAAAACTAAAAGAAAGGAAAAGCGGAAAGGCGAAAGGGGAGGAAACTGCACACTAAAATAAATATTAGGGCATTAAAGTTAGTTTTAAACATGAGGTTAGAGTTAAGGTTAGTTCTGGGGTTGAGATTAGTGTTTAGGAAGGGGTTAAAATTAATTTTCATAGTTTTAATGAGTAGTTTCCCTCCTTCCCTTCTTCGCGCTTTCCCTCCCTTTAGCGCATTGCACCACCGTTTAAGTAGTGTCGTATTTTTTAACGTTAAAATCAAATATTTAAAAGCGGTTGTGTTGCCGAATGGTCAGCAAAAATCAATCAGTCCGAAGCCTAACCGAAATCAAATCTGATCATAATATTATTAAACACTCGGTACTCGCATTTTTGCTGTCGTGGTTTTTACAATGTGTTGGTTAATAGTTAATTTACTTGTAAGCTCGTTAATTTAATTAGAATGATAACAAATATTCATTCACATGCTTTGATAGTTATACTCGCCTCGATAGACATATTTTTGTCCCAGGTCGTGCAGTTGATATGTTCCAACGGTGGGTTGTACCTTAAAATATAAACGTAATATTACGACAAAATACCAAAACACAAACAACTTTCTTACATTCTACATTGATCCAAGTGATTGGAGTCTTGATCGATTGGTACAAATGATATTGTTGTGTTCTGTCCTGTTCCATTGCATTTCTAGGTTTAAACACATCTTTAAAT
Organism: Ciona savignyi; assembly: GCA_000149265.1. Taxonomy (NCBI): domain Eukaryota; kingdom Metazoa; phylum Chordata; class Ascidiacea; order Phlebobranchia; family Cionidae; genus Ciona; species Ciona savignyi. The sequence continues at coordinate 50,243 of CH002797.1, forward strand.
ATTTCACATTTCGAACTAATTTGATAACACGGAAACAGGAAAATTATTGGGAAAATATGCAGCATTTTTGATCTGTCTTATGTACTTATACGTAGTACAAGCGATGTAGAACATGCAAATAGTACAACATTTTTTATCTATGTTCTTTATAAGACAATACCAAAAGGATAATTGAACGTTGAATCATTTGGTTTAGGACATTTAAATTTACTATGGTTTATCTTATTTAGTGCACATAGTGCCGCATATGATGCGTGTGTAGCACAGGTTAAGTTATAGTTTCTTGGGTCGCATTCTTAGTGGTGGTTGTGCAAACTTTAGTCAGTCCGTACAGTTAACTGTGCCGACTCAAAATAGTTGTTGGGGTTAATAGTATGCTGTCCGTTTAGTGCCGTGGCCTACAAGTATTGGAGGGTTTCGTTATTATATGTGAACGATATTTGTTCGGAAAGTTTTGACCATCTCTCAGGCGAGTGAATGCACAAAATAATATCCTGATAAATCAATACGTATTCCCATCTAAATACCTGGTGCCACATCTCCTCCGCCGGTGAATCGCAAACAAACGGAATGGGATATCCGATGAATATGGACGAGAGCGCGTGTACACCGGTTACCAGGCCAAGAACAAATGAATATAATATCCATAATTTCTGGTACCTTCCCCAACCAATGTGCTTTATTACGTCATCATAGGTTACAGCCTGGTTCATTTCGAGTTATGTGGCGCTAGGTTTACTTGTATAACAACTTTATTTTATCTGTACAGAAAGTGCATAAAAGTTAGGGCAAGATTTATCACTCGCTAGTTACAACTAGCGGTTTTCGAAGGGCCGTAAATAGAAAGGGTCGTAAGATTCAAACTGTTGTCAAGGTGGCATAGAATTAATTACAAGTTTTGTTCAGTACATTCACGTGAAATACCAGACGCTGGCCATTTCATGCGTTTATCAATTGGTGTTGGGAAAAACAGGATATTATTCGTTTATTGGTAGTGTTGCATTTGCAGAACAAAAACATCATCTAATTTAACTTCATTTAGTTCTTACGGTGGTCCACAAGAGCGGTGACCAGTCAACTGAACCCCTTACAACTGAACCCCTTACAACTGAGCCCCTACAACTGAACCCCTTTACAACTGAACCCCTTTAAACAGAACCCTTTTAACTGAAAAGGGGGTTCAGTTGTAAAGAGGTTTAATTGAAATGGGTTCAGTTGTAAAGGGGTTCAGTTTAAAGGGGTTCAGTTAAAAGGAGTTCAGTTGTAAGGGGCTTAATTGTAGGGGTTCAGTTGTAAAGGGTTCAGTTGCAAGGGTTCAGTTGTTAGGGGTTCAGTTGTCATGGAACCCACAAGAGCAATCCGATTTTTTTTTATTCTAGCAATAAATTCCATAATCGACAAAACTTTTTTTTATAATTCATAAAAAAACATTTCACCATCCGTAAAACGTTTTTTGTGGTCGGTAAAATTATTTTGCCAAACGCTAATCAGCAAATTGATTTTTCCGATCAACAAATATTTTTTTAGCTTAGCAAAATTCTTTTACATGGCTTACGATGCCAACTGTAAAAAGATTTGCCGACCAGGAAGCAATTTTTGTCGATTCGGAAATGAATTGTTCAAATTGTATAAAAAAATGCAGATAGACAAAAAAACGTTTTGCTAATTTGAACAACAGTGTTGACGATTGCCCAATAAGAGTTTAACCAATCCGGAAAAAGTTTGCAGATTTAAAAAGGGGGTTTTTACATTTTCTATTTCTTGTTTTAACTAATATGTTACCCTGTTTTAAACGTTTAGTACATTTATGAACTTACACCTGTCTAAGACATTGCTGCTGGAAAATATTAATCTGCCTAAAGGTGAGATATATATATGACTTAGTTAGCAGGCGGTCTCTTTGGTCTATAATGCAATACAGTACACAATAGAACCGCGTAAATTGCCTCCGGTGCGACCAAAATGGTAGCCTGCCCTAGATGGCGAACTTTGATTGGTTTCTGTGCTCAACACTTAAAAAGCTAAATAAATAACTCATTAATAAACTTATTGCACTTAAAACTAAATAAATAACTCATTAATAAACTTATTGCACACTGAATATTTATCAGTGGTATACCATGCATTGTCATAAACCAACGTCCTGCAATAACGGGTCGAATGCGGACATTTCGACTGTTGATGTAACGGCGTATTTCCCTAACAAGTCTAATGCTGCGTGGCCGTTACAGAGTCTTAAAAACTGCAAGATCAGTGAAAACTTTAATATACGTTATCTTTTAATCCGCATGCTTAGATCAAACAAGAATCATAAACCAAGCAAACATGCTCTACAAACTCTTTAAACTTTGTGCTAGTGAACCATAAAAAATAAGTTCAAATGCGGCTACGACGGGATGCATCGTCGGCGATTTGCATGTTATTGCCTTTGTTGTAAACGTGGGGACAAACAAGTCCTGTTTCAGGAGAGCAGTTTTTTTTTTGTATAAATTAAATTGCAACTAAGTGGGTGTGTTAAACTTTACATATGCTTGATGAATATTATCAATATTTAAATTCGATATTAACAATTGGTTAAGGATTAAGATATTCATGTTTATCTCCGCCAATGGGAAAACCAGGGGGGTCAATACCGAGTAATCGTTAGATTATCTTGTGCCCAACTTCTGGTTACCGGAGATATTGCGGTGTATAATTTATTGGTTCCATCAATTTGATAGAAACCATCAATTCGCTGGGTTCAGGTAAAATCTAATTGCCTTGCCCAAGTACACAACCCTTTGCTTGAAAGGCGGCGTATTAATCCACCACACTAATCAGTCTGGTACTTAAAACTTTTCTTTAAAAAAAAACAGACGAAAGGCCATGGTTTGATTATGAAATTGTGCCACTTAGAACTGTAGCACAGCGTTAAATAGTTGTAACTTTTCGTCTTCCGTCGTTCCGCATTATTCATAAAGAACTTGGGTTTTATAACCCAAAAGGTGGAAAAACACTGTTAATGGCTGCTTAACAAAAATAATGACATATTTTAAGTTTATTACAAAATAAGGCATGTTTATAACGAACATTACGCACCACTTCGCGTTCAAAGAACCTTACAACAGTTCGGCGCCGAAAATAACACAAATAACTTTATACTCCCCATCGAAACTTCTCTGTCCGAGGTAACCATTTCACATTTTTTTCAAACGTAACATCAACTGGGTATAGAAAGAAAGGTTCTTTTTACGTAGAATCTAGTGTTAAAATCAACACTAGCATCATAGACATAAGCCGAGTTGATGTCACCATACCAACCGCGCTGTTCCTTATTTTTGTCGCAGCTGAACAGTAGAAGCCTACGGGAATAAAAAATATGATATATGGGACTAAACCTTTTATGTAGTACGGTCGTGTAGCCTTATGGTTAACGGAACTGTTTATATATTAAGAATTTCTAAATAAGGTCTTAGTAATGATCATGGGTCAAAACATTGATTCCAATGTTCCGGTGTTCCACATTTGATGACAAAGCAACTCGTTTTACGCATTTACAAAGTTTGTTTTATTCTTTCCTGCTTCGTTATAGGTAATAAAAATATAAAAATTAACAAAACAAATAGAATTGAGCAAACTGATAGTTTTAATTGAGCAAAAACCAAGGGGGTAGCTGGTTTCCATGCAATTTTACAAATGCGCAGAGTGTCTACTTACAATCAAGTAACGGAAGTAAGATGTTGTAAAATAAATATCATGGCTTCGTCTGCTTCTTTAGTTGGCATATCCCGCAGTTTTAATGCAATTATCTTTCCATAATTGTCGTAGATATCTTCTTTGTAGGTTTTTTCCACAGGATTGGAATGTGGGGTGTGATTATTCACGTGGTTGTTTTCTAATATGATGCTAAGCATGTCCTGTGGTGGGTGGGGTTAAAATTTTGATCTGGTCAGAGTCATTCAGAGCTTATAACGCCATGCCTACTGCATGTCACAGTAATGAAGCATTGACTTTTATAAATGCACAAGATTGCTGTAGGTTGCTGTTTACTGAAGTAGTTCATACCAGGTGCTTGTTTAGTAGGTATTTAGAAAAACTTTAACATGTATTTACTACTGAATGGTCTGGTGGTTCAGTGTGTCACATTTTAGCCAAGGGGTTGCAGTTTCCATACTGGTCTCTAACTTGGTTGTGTACTAGGGCAAGAGAGTTAACGGACATTGCCTGTACACAAAGGATTAATGGGTTCTAGTAAATTGATGGAACATATACAGCATACACACACACACATTGCAATAGCTTTGGTAACCTTACAGTGGGCGCAAGGTAATTGCCAGTGTGATAACCCACTTAGTTTTTTCATTCACAGGGATAAACATGAATATCCTATTCTATTCCTATTTAGACAACAATACAGAGTTTGGTAGACAAAATAGCTAAGTATTTGACAAATGACATCACAAAAGTATGTACCGCTAAAGCTAGCCACAAGGGTTAAGCTAAAAAATTTTTAGTAAAAATATTTTCAGTTCTTAAATAAAAGTTTTCAGTGTAAATTTCTGCATGATTATTTAGCTTACAGGCACCACTACAGCCATGTTTTAGCGATAAACAACAGAAACTATGAACCTGTTCATCATTTTGACTTTCTCTCTTTCGTTTTCGATGTTGTCGTATCATCGTGGGTGGGGAGAATGCACTCAGGTTTGTATCATTAAGGGACTTTCCCATCAAGTTATCACCATCGAGGTCGCCATGTGAGTTCCAATTTGCAATTACTTATGGTAAAAGAGAATATAAGTATCATTGGTTAATGGTTGCCCATTGTTGATCACTAGGGCTGGGGAAATGAGTCAGTTTAAACTACAAAGATAGTTTGTTAGAGTACTATATGTCTGGTTTTGTTGCCAAAATTATTTATTGTATATTAGTATTATTGGTTGGAAATTACTATTGTGAAAAATGGTTTGAAAAAAACTTAACTATAATAAGTTTCATTAAACGAGCCTTGTCCAAGAGGCCAAAAGTATGGTTTTTGGTGACAAGATTTTGGGATTATAAGGGTAAAGTTTAAGGACAAGTAAACTAAACAAATAGTCTCACCAGAGCCTCCAGCCACATCTTGCATTGTCAGCTCTGGGTCTTCATCTAAATTGCCCAGTGTTCTGCACACATATTTATGTAAGAATGCGTTGTGTGTCCATGTCCATGAGGCTTTTTTGTTATCAAACAAATTTTATTTAATCAAATTTTCAGCTGTTTATTAGTGCTGTAATATTGCATAATGTCATTTTTTAAATGTGAAAAACTGTCAATTAGACTGGTTAATATCTACCTCCAGAAAGTTGCAGTAGATTGCTAAATAGTAATGCAATATATTGCCAGTAAAAGGACTATCACGAACCCACTTACAATCTTGGTCTAAGATGACCTTGTAAGAAACTTAGTTGATTGAATTGATCCCAAGTTGAAGAAACTAAATTTGAATTCTCAAGTTTTCTTTTCTCCTTTGCAAATCTATCGCGAAGACTTCGCCATCGTTTCATGCATGTTTCAGCTGAAAAATATTATTTTTACACGGATCACTTAAAGTTAAAAGTCTTGGGGTTAAAACTGTTGTGTGATAATACTGCATAAGAGCCCAATTAGTATTTGAATCAAAATCTTTCTGCATTCATTATCAATTCCTAACATTATACAGAATAGTATATTTATGTTTATTCAGATGCATATTTACATCTCTTTTTGTCCCACAAATGCGGATTTCCCACTGAAACCGCAGGACTGGAGGTCAGGGAGCAATTATGGTGGGGGGGCAAAGAACGGTACCTCAAAATTCTACGGGACCGCTTACTATACTTCGCAATTACAAAAGCCATGATATTAACGGTAGGGTTGGGGTTAAAGTTAGTTCTGGGGTTGAGATTAGTGTTTGGGACAGGGTTAGAATTACTTTCCATAGCAATATAAGTGATCCAAGCGCTCCAAGCGGTCCTGTAGTATTTAGAGGCACCCGCAAAGAAGAGGAAATATCGAATGACAAAAACTGCACATTATAAATAAGTTTAAGACGTTCACGTGGTGCCGGAGTTAGAGTTAGTTCTTGGGTGAAGATTAGTGTGAGGGACTTGGATAGAATTATTTTTTACTAATTAAGTGGGCAATATCCCCTCTTCCGTCTTTTCCCCAATTTTAGTGCGAATCGAAATAAACATTAACAAATAAAACTGACGTGGTTGTCCGAGCTGTTTGCTAATATCCATCCATGTTGATTCCCGCAACACATGATCTTTATAATTTTTGTCTTTGTTATCGTACAAATGTGGATTATCTTCGACTAATCTTGCCAACGTTTCGTTAAAATTAAATCTTCGCTCTGACATAGCTGATCATTGAATGTTTTCCGCGGCAAAATATAAACAAAAAGTCTTTGGCTGAGTTCGTAAATAGTGGGAAGTCTCACCGCCATTTTGGGGCAATAATCCTAAACTTTTTCAGTCATGTTAATTGTTGTACTTTTTGGTAAAATTAAAAAAAATAACACTTGGTAGAAAATCTGCAAATATTAAAATTTGCTTTCCTTACAAATAAAAGAATAAGAATCAGAGTTATAGCACTTTTTTGTTGCGTCATAAACAGTATCGAGTTAAGTGCATGATAACAGCGATTTCAATCTGTCGACTCCGTGGCGCAACGGTAGCGCGTCCGACTCCAGATCGGAAGGTTGCGTGTTCAAATCACGTCGGGGTCATATTTTTTATTTAATCGAAAAACGCTCTTTGGTAATTCTTTAAAAAAATGGCATATTGCATTATTACATCCAACACAATTTAGGTTTAATAGAGTAATCCGAAACTTCACATTATATTACAACCCGGACAACTGTATCATTTAGACATAAACGCAAGGTTATTTCCAACAGTGGGACAAGGTGATTTAAAAATTAGTGGTATCATAACGTTTTATTAATTACCCATTTAAAAAAAAACACTAAAGTTGATAAACCTGTCCCAATGGCCAGAGTGTGCATTACATTAAAACTGAAACGATAAATCACAGGATTCGATTCACTATTTTTGAAATATGTTCATACAGGAGTTGTAACCTTTTCCAGTAGGATACACCTGTATAACAGAGCCAAATTTATATACGTTGAAGTATGCTAGAAGCACATCCATAGTTAGTTGACTTGCAACAATTAAATTTATCAAATGCAATGATGTATCCAATCATAAAAACAAAACTTCGAAAATGACTTTTATTGAAAGAATTTAAACGAAATTTGATATTCCAAATACAAAAAATTGAGCTACATCACCGGCATGCATAAAAAACTGTTTCAAGGTTAAAGCCATTTCACTGCAGTGAAAGCATGCATGGAGTATACCATTTATGTACAAGTGATACAAAATGTAAGAAATACTAAATTATATGGTGATTAATAAGGCAGTGGTATTAGTGCTGCACTATACTGGAATGCGACAAACAATGAACAATATGTACAAGTTGAGCTGATTTATATCCGAGTTCAAAAGTTACAGCCAGGTAAAAATGTTTCGAACAATTGCTAAAAAGTTGTACCGAAAATGAACATATAGGTCATAAAAGTTTTGTCAATTTTTGCTATTACAAAGTGCTTTCTGTAAAACTTGACACAAAGCACAAATTCGATTCAGAGAGTTTCATTTAATATTTTGAAAATTTTGATTCACATGATCAAACACGAGTTGCTACCTTCTCCAGTAGGATCCACCTGTATAACAGAGCCACATATCATATCTATATACGTTGAAGTATGCTAGAAACATATCGACACAGACGATTATTTTAGATCCCGTACTTTAGTTTATTTTAGTTAGTTTATTCATTTTTGCCCCAGTATTTAAAAATGGCAAACGAAAAAAATAAAGACACGGGAACAAGAAAAGAACCTTCATTTAAACACGTCATTGAAAAAAGGATATAATTTAATAAATAATACTTCCAGTGACTACATTCACATGTTGAAGCTATTGTAGGAAGTTTACAACTCAACCACTTGATTTGTATCCACCATAAAAATAATGGCTGTCAACTAATTGCCATGGAACAGAGTCAAACTAGCAAATATATGTCCCATATGTAATTTGATATATGTAGCAAAATCTTGTTGATACCTGTTGGTGTAGAACATCCTCACCACCAGACTTCTCAACACTGACCGTCTCGCTTGTGAATGTTGTTGTTATCTCCTGGTGACATAAAGTTAATTTAAAAAGTACGGTAGGTAAACTAGCACAACTGCCGCATGGATAGGATATTCAGGTTTATCCCCGTGAATGGGAAAACACAAGGGGTGTACACAGGTAACAGTCAGATTAACTCACTTCCTAAGAGGTTACCGGAGCTATTGCAGTGCTGCGATTCAGACGTTCCTTCAATGTGGTATAACCCATTATTTACTGGGTTCAGGAATAGTCCGCTTAGTGTCTTGCCCATGGACACAACTGACTAACTAGAGACCAGTTTCGTACCTGCAACCCGAAGGCTAAAAGGCAATACACTCACCCACCAAGCTAATCAACTACACCACATGATAACATTCCTTGCTGAGTGTATTGCACAGTCATCCGTATTTCAAATTGTTTTATAACAAATAAACAGTTGTATTTAAGCACACTGGCAAAAAATATTGTATCACAGTATTAAAATCATGATTTAGTTGGCCTGGCAGTTTGCAGCTTTTACGAATCTGTTGTAGGTAGTAGCATGATATTCTGGATTTCTGGTGCATACAAATTACAACATAAACATTTACGGTGAAAAGTTTATATAAACGTACAAACCTGTTTCTTAGATTTCTGTGCAAGCTCGCTCGTAGTGACCCGTTTTCTCTTGCGTCGAGATCGTCGTTTCGAGTCTGACCCGTCAACATGGGGGCTGGGGCTCAAGTTCAACCTGTGGTTTATTAGTTAGGGTCTCAGCAAATTGGAGGCTTTAATAATGAGGCAGTGATTGGCTGTTCAATTAGTACTGATGAGTGATGGGACAAGTAATAGGTCAATTGCAACTCGACTTTAGACACCACATGGAGAATGGGATACCAGCTGCAAGGTTTCTCTGTCACCACCAAGAATATAAATTAAACACCTACACACTGTAATATCTAGATCAACTTTCCTGTGAGCATGGGGTAATATAATGAACAGATTACCTACTACCACACAATCTTTTTTTATACAAAGAGTACAATTTAGTTCTAATTTAACACCAGTATTGAAAAAAATAATATTGCGTACCAACTACTAGTATATATGTTTGATTTTTATTTATGATTAACAATACTAAAATTTTGTAAAAACTTGTATGTTGAAACTAGAAATGTCCATATGTTTTATGAAATAATGGTAATTTTAATTAAAATCAACTAAATCATCACTCTTATCACCTTTTCTACTTTTGATACAAAATTATTTATAAAACTCAATTTGCTCCACTAAAAACACTTTATTTTAAAGTTCTATAATAAAAAAAATCATTTTCTATTCGAATTGAATTTAAATTTTGATTCTGGAATGGAAATCGTATTGGAAGTTTTGTTGTTTTAGCATCAAAATTACACAAAAGACTATTTTCTCTACTCGCACTTAGTTTTAAATTGAAAGATGCAAAAAAGAATTCGATTCTTGAATACAGAGCCCATCACACTTATAGCACCCACCTGGATTCTTCTTCCTCTAAAAGCTTCCTGTACACCCCGATCTCGTGATCCAGTTTGATCTTGAGATCGAGAAGCTCCAGATATTCCTTCTCCATCGTCGTAATCTTGGCGAGAGCTTCGTCGCGTTGCTGCTCGATGACCACGATCGCCGACAACCGAATCTCGCGCTCTGTTTCCACCTGCCCCTCCAGATCCTGAACTCTGTTGTTCAGCTTGTTGTTCTGTGTTGAAATTACATTTTTAAGTGGCAATATTAACATAACTACATACCACAGTTTGCATTATGGTGTATTCTTTTTTTTATTTTTGTCAAACATGATTTGAAGTCGTTGGAACATGGAACTGATAATAATAATTAGCTAATAATGATGTTAACGACCATGTATCCATGTATGGCACAAGTACGTAATTAAGTTTTCTGATTATTGACAAGTACATGGCACAAAACGACAGCTTTTCTTTTTTGTAACCAGCAAAAGAATCTTTTAAAATAGCAAAAAGAATTACTAATTCAACTTATGTAAGAAATCAGGAGAATTTTTAGCCTTAAGGGCATGTATAAAATTATAGCAGCAAAAATGCCCTGGGTACAAGCAGAAAATTGTAAAATATAACAGCAGGAAAATGCTCTACAATGTTGTATATTAGAAATTAATCTTTTCGTAATTATTATATTTCTTTTATTTAAATATAATATTTAAGTGTTCTGTGACATTTTGTCTTGTAAACTACCTTGTGAACTACAACTCAAACACAGTTTTTAACAACTCGAATCTGTGTTAACACAACACCTCACTAATTTAGAAATTGGATCCTATTTTTTGTGCCCATGCAAAAAGCACAATAGGATTTGATTATTACAAAACAGTAACCTGAAACATAGGAATCCACTTGCACTCAAACTAATTTAAATGTAAAAGATGTTAAGACAAGTTTATTAATTTTAAAATAACCTTGCAAATCATAGTTCACTATTATGCAGTAATGCTACTTACACTGCTACACACTAATCTCACACACTAAACACTAACACTGAACTGGTAGAAAACCAAACCTGATCTCGACACTGGGCTAATAAAACTCCACAAGAAAGCCCTTCCTCTATAGCCTGGTAAAGAAAAATCATTTAATAACAAAATAAAATTAATACAAACTCGATAATGTTAACTGACTTAACGGCAAATTTCTTTGGATCCATGATGACAGCCAAATGGGAGTAACAGCTTTTACGGTCTACATTATTGGTCTCTTAAGCACGACAGATTTGCTCGTACTGGTGGAATGCTACGCAATGTATCGTTTGATTTATAAATTTAATTGAACAGTGTAAGACCGCCTTCAACAGCAAAAAACTTACAGGAGATAATAAACATTTTGACAGAAAGATTAGCTTGGTGGGATAGTGCTTCGCTGGTGAGTTGGTTGTGACCTTGGGTAACACACTTAACAGACATTACCTTAACCTAGTTAAAGGACGGGTTTACCAAATTAAAGATACAATCAGGGCCAAAAATCCATTAAATTTCGGGCGAGTAAGAATTCACTTGCATGTGGAAGCTCATGCGAGTAAATCGCCACGCGAGTAACGGGAGTAAACATGTCTCGCGACTGTGGTTTGTATGACGTAATAACAGTATAAATGTGGTATTATAACAATCTTACATTATGATGCTGTATACTCTGGTATTTGGACGCGCCATATGTATAATAAAAAGGTTTCATTCCAGTGAGTTAAATAGAAAACTGCCACGGTAAACGTTAATTAGTTTTTTATATGCAAGAGTAAACCCGCGCGGACTTACTCTCGCATATTCGGACCAGCGTGGATTTTTGGCCATGTACGTCTGATTCATACACAACACACTACAATCGCTCCTCTAAGGACAATGTATTTTGACGATTGCCTGTATGTTAATGCCGCTTGAGTTTTCCCATTCAGGGGATAAACATAAATAC
>CH002797.1:71877-95908 GCA_000149265.1 Ciona savignyi
ACACTTCTGTTTAAGATTCCTTTTTAACTGTGTGGCTGTGTTATTTTAGTCCGATTGCTAAAGATGGTCAAAACTGTTTTTAAGATAATATTTTGGAAATTATTTATCATTGGATAGTTGATCTACTTCAGCGAGCATTACTTTAACTGAATTTGAAAGAGCGTGGAGAAAATTCTCAAGAGAAGTATTTTTAAAGGTTTGTATGGATTGAGCATGAGCCAAAAATGGAAGTTTTCGTAAAGCCCTTCCACTCAGACCATATGCTTCTTGTGATATTTCCCACAACTTTTGACTTAGCGGTAAACTCAAAGTCGCAATATCGGATGGTGTTCGTGCAAGTATTTCTACCCGAGATATGACAACATGGGCGCGACAAAGCTCCATAATACATGATCTTAGGATTGCATAGATGGCTTCAGGAGAAGGAGGGCCGATGTAAAACTTAATATCTGCACGGTCAATAAATGCTGCATCTATTTTGCCAGTCACATTGGAAGTTGTGAGGATGAGGACATTTTTGTATTGCTTCAGTTGGTCGAGTCGAGTGAGCACAGCATTCACAACACGAATTGCATCGGAGGGCTCCGTACCGGCCGCCACCGAACTACGAGCAGCTGTTAAGCTTTCAACCTCGTCCACTAGTAGGCACACAAGATGATCTTCATCAGCCACCAGACTCTCAACTTTTTGAAACATCTTCATCACTAACTTTCCACTCTCCGAGAACCACTTGGAAAACAAACTGTGACTGTTAACCTCAAGAAGTGAAGCTTTCCGAAACCTTCCAGACAATCGAATGGCAAGTTTATGAGCAAGTGCTCTACACAATGAAGTTTTACCAGTTCCAGGTGGCCCATGCAAAAGCACAACACGATTCCAAGTAATTAGCTTGTCATTAACACCTTGGTCGCTGAAATATAAACTGCTATTGGTGTAGTTGAGCAAAGACTCCTTAATGGAGCTGTCAAAGATCAAACTTTCCCACAGGTCCTCAAACATGGTGGAGGGCAACATCCAGTGTGTGGCAGCAGGAAGATCTTCTTCATCATGCTCCAACATCTCATTTTCCGGCTGTTCTTCAAACACTCTGTAAACATAAATATTCATTTTTGCTTCGCCAACTTTTATTGGCTCTTCCAAAACAAACTCATTGCCACAGGTGTCAAGAAACTTTACAGATTTAACATGTTGTGACAGGTACGTGTCATCTATTATCGCCCGGTGCAAGTTTTTCGAATGATTCTCAACAAATTCCTCGCTTATTTTCAACAAACATCGCTCCATCGCACGAACAATATTCGCCCCACTTTCAACACTGTTACTTCTTTGACAAATCTCGATGTGGAATGCATGTTTGGATGATTTGTTTAATACACTACTCATCTTAATACATATAATTGAATTATTTACTGCAGGAAATATATATATTTGAGCTAAAAATGTTAAAAAGATTTAAATTTATTGTACCTGGCTTGCCTGCATGTTCTACAAGCTATTAAAAATACATATGTAGAACATTTAAACATATTTTTTGCAAATACTTATTATGTGATACGAACACTCCTAAATAGGGATTGGTAATAATAATTAAAATGGTGGTTAAATACCGGACCAAAAAAGTGAAATAACATGCATGTTAAAGAAATAGCCAAGACACAAAGAAATATAATTAATAAGATGCTGTGTGTGAGCCAAGTGGTGGAGCTGGCCAAAGAGATCTATGTACAACCAAAAGTTGAGGCTTAAATTTTAGTACAATTATGTTTTATGCGCCATACTTTTTACATACAGACAGGTTATACAATTTTGGACCCTACAATTAAACCTACAATTAAAGGAAATGGAACCATATTTATGTAGCACCTAATGACATTAAGAAAACCCGACCACGGATAATCAAATCATTATTTTTATTCCTATGTGTGGGAAAACAAGTCAATATAACGCAGACACTGGTAATAATTGGCAGATTACCTCAATCACGAAATCTGAACTTTTTTTTGTATTAGTACCAGTATCATAACTACACATAAAAACTTAAGTTTTATATGTCTTACGCTTTGACAAAAAAAGGTGCAAGGCAATTAAAATCGATACTTTGACAACTGACAGTGGAAGAGGTGGCATTATGACGTTTCTTAACTCTTACATCATTTAGGGGAATGCCCTTACATAAAAGTTTACCAAATGTTAATTTAGATTTCCACGTGAATTGGCGGAAAGTGGAAGTACCGTTCCAACATTCAAAGACTGTCATTAATTTTAGATGCACAACAATCTCCTCAAATATGAGTACTAATAAGGAAGTTAAAACAAAATTACAGACAATTATTTTTTAAACAAAATTAAGTTGAGGTATAGAGGATTTTTTTTAAACTCACTTTCAAAAAATTTTACACTGAGTAACTATGTTCGTTACTATTTCAGCAAATAGTTTCTACTTATAGATTTATCACAACATGGATTCCAATGGAAAACCAACCACACCAAAGATTAAAGAAGGTGGGTAATAATATGGCTTATGATAATCATTGTTAAATGAATTAACTAGGGGTATGATCTGCAGAATAAATCACTGCATAATGAGATAATGCACAATTTCAATAGACTACTAACACACACTGTTTATTTTTATGTATTCCTATAAATCTTTTTAGTCAAACCAAGATACTTAACTTTAATCTTACAAATGCCCGAGTTATAACTTGCATTTTGTTTTTCTATTGACTGAAAAAAAAACATTTATATCCTGGTATAAATATACCAATGTCATAGAAAAACGGTAAAAAAGGCATACAAAAAATGGAACTCGGACCTTGTCCCATTTTTAATTGGCAAACACCACACCACTTGGTTGCTTAGCATCCCGTATGGAAAGTACGTCAATTTTCGACGAGATCTCGAGTGTGCATGCGCCAAATATTTAAGTGTGCAGTGTGCAAACGTCCAAGAGTGCACACTTCAAGTGTGCACACAATCTCCTTTTTATTACTGTTTTACCAAAATCTTAAAAAAACATAATATTCTATCCTCAATCTTTCGTGTCCGTCAGCTAACATATCTATTTATATAACATAGGGTCGGCTAAATAACAAAAAATGTACTGACAGTAAATTACCTGAGGTCCAGAGGTAGGTTTACAGGCTTGTTGGAAATTATACGATGTCTATGTTCGCGATCATGTGAAATTACCCAAGTGTGCAAAGACGCGGTGTAAAAAAAAACTCGAGTGTGCAGCTGCCGTACTTTCCATACTGGCTTAGCATCATAATAAATTTCCAAAGAAATACAATAATAAAACCACAACCTGCTACAGAGGCGTCAGCACTGACAAGGCCGGGACGATTGAAATCTGCCTCTGGAAGTCGATCCACTGAACAATCCCCCAGCCGCTTACCCTCACTACGAGGCCCAAGAGATTTAACTCTGGGGGGCATTAAAAAGGTAAGCCATATGTTGTAAGCTGTGATATGAATCCAAGTGGAAGAAAGAAAATATTTAACACACCGTCATAGCTACAAGTTATCACTGGCGTGAAGTAGTCTGATGGTTTGCCAGTGTTATAATGTGCCCTGCATTTTCCCATCTAGGATAAACATGAGTCCTTGAATCTTTCTTTATTTATAGAAATAAAAAGTACATGTTTTAATGTTTACTTCTATTTTTTATGAAAGTGTTGGATATTTTACGAATTAAATATATTAATGAATAAATATTTCCCCTCAGAAAACATTTTCTCCAGTGATCCCAGTTCGCAAAGACCGTGTCAAACAAGAGTAAGCTTATTTGTATTATATGTATTTTTAAACTAGATTTCCTGCCAAATGGTTATGTTATGACAAAGTATTATCATGCTGCCTGGGAAATAAAGATGAAGGTAATGACTAGGATGGTGGAAGGTTCCATCTTTACCGCTGACCATCTCTTTAAGGTTCTAACGGTGCTATGATGCAGTGAATTCAAATGGGTCAATCAAAATCGCTATACCAAACAATGCTCTACAACAACATGAGATACCGACTTGTCCCATATAAACATGTTTAATCTCTTCCACATTCTAGAGTGAAAGAGGAAAACAAGTTTACCAAACAAATGAAAATAAAACGAGAACGGCCAAACACAAGAGGGCGGGGCAGAGGAAGAGGCCGGGGTTTTAAACAAGAGGTTGGTTTGTCCGGCTTCTGATGGGTTGTTTTTAGAAGTAATGTTGTGAGATAGCAACTTGTTGCGAGTTTGTCAGTTGTATCCTTTGGCAAGGCACTAAGGAAAAGGCCTATATATCTAATGCTTACTTAAGATGGCGGCTTGTGTTGTTATATAAAAGTTTTCGAGATCTATGACTTAAAAATCTTAGTGGGTTATGGCATCGCCTTTCCAGCAAAAAAATGCAAGTTCTGGCCATTGTCTTAATGAATGATACAAAACACACTGCAATAAATATCCTAACTCTATTTAAGGTATGTTTTAACAAACTATATTGTCTCAAATTTTATAATCATTGAACAGATAATCCAGTCACATTCAATATTCGAAGCTGGTCCAACTGTAGAAAAGTCAATGAAGCGAGCATTTGGGGCTTCTTCCCCACCATCACAGTCACAAATTCAAAAACCTACAATCAAGAAAGAAGCGTAAGTTTGATATTGGGTGCATCCCTGCTTGTCAGCTTTTTAGAAAGGAGAAATATTATTGTAATCAGCAAGGCATAAACTTGAATCATTTAGGCTCCATTTTAAAATCAGTTCACTACTGATTTTGTGTTAATGGTTACATCACTTGATTAATAATGTTTCACCCCAAAGAAAAACAGTAAAAAAGTATCCGTCTGTACCCAGCCAAAAGGTTGTTGGATTGAAATCATCTTCTGGCTATTTGGTTGTGTCTTTGGCAGACAAACATTACCGGAAACCAGTGAGTTAATGGATCTTGGTAAAACTGAAGGAATGTCACAATGTTGTATAGCATACTGAGGTCGGCACCGGGCAATCTGATGATTGCTTGTGTGATAACGTTCTCACATTTTCAGATGGATAAAATATGAATATCTTATCTTATTGTTTCTATATTAATATACAACCCCAGTAGTAGTTCAAAAACATTGTTTCATTATCATAAAATTCGAAAATAACCGTCATATGTTCCAAAAATCCCTTGTTCTCACTAACATATTTATAGTGTATTCATCATATTTTTCCAGTGTTGATATTTCACTGGAGAAAGCAGAGTCAGAGGAAACGCTGAAGAAATTAGAAGCCGGCAACAGAACGGTAAACTTTCGTATTTAAAACTTTCGAATTTTAAAACTTTCGTATTTCAAACAATAATTTTAAGAAAAGCACTGATTTTGTAAGAAGCACATCTTCTGTGAAACATCTAAAATCTAGTGACTAAGAGGAAATTGTGAAGCTTACATGTGACCTACACTTAATAATGAAGCCCAAATGTGACCTAAACTTAATTTGAAGCTTAAATGTGACCTATTCCCTTTTTCACTTGAATTGTTGGAGAAGGTAAAAGGAAACAAATATAAATCTTTACATATAAATCTCTCCGGTTGTTCTAGCGGTTGGTCAATCGGTTAAGTGCGTCGACTTTCAATTGAAAGGTTGCAGGTGCGAAACTGGTCGCTAGCTAGTCGATTGTGTCCTTGGGCAAGGCAGTTTACGGACATTGCCTGAACCCAGCAGATTAATAGGTTCTACCAAATTGAAGGAACGTGTCTATCATATACAACACACTGCAATAGCTTAGGTAACCTGACGGTGGGCGCGAGGTGATCTGACAATTGCCGGTGTGTTAACCCCCTTGGTTTTCTCATTTACAGGGATAAACATGAATATTCTATCCTATCCTCACAATGCAAAATAATGCCGAGATTTAGATGCAATGTCATATAAGGTTTATTATTGATGATGTGTTTTTTAAGTATGGGATGTCATCTTTGCATGGAATTTTTTTTTTTAAATAGAGCTAGTTAAATTAAGATTGATAAAAATTTTATTTTAATGAAAGTTTAGTTTTTTTCTAAAGGGTGGGTAGGCATTTTACATACATGAACACCTTCTCCACAATCCATTTGCAAAGCTATTAAGGTGTGAGTACTTGTGCATAATTAAATTTATAATATTATCCATTTATTATTCATGGGTTACATCGACACCCTTTATCCATGTGTTAATCAGACATAGTGTATTTTTTTTAGAAAACGGAGAAGATTATTATTTTTAGTACAATATTTACTTGGTATTCATTTTAAAATTTTTCAGATAATCGATGGACTGGAAAATGATGAGGATCTCAAACCAGTTGTTCTTCCTCTGTCATCAGCAACTCCCCCAACCTCAGTTGGTATGTTCGTTAATGATCCTTTACTACATTTGAATCCCTTGAATATATTATGACCGAAACACATACCTGCAGACCACCTCCGTCTTATCATTATAGCTTCTTGGCTGGACAAATTGATATTTAAAAAAACAGGCAAACTATAATTAAAACACAGTGATATATATACACAGTATAATTTAGGTAAATTCAGATGTAACTGTTATAACTCTTGATAATTTTAGTTTACCAAAAATGGAAGCTTGAAATTGCTGTACTAGAACCTACTATATACAACCTTATAATAATGATTTGGTTTTTACTTTATTAACACCAGGTAAATAAAAACATTCAGTATAAAATTAATATAACTGAATAAAAAATGCAGAAAAACTGTTTTTTCCTTATATTAGTTTGGAAAGTTGTACAACAATATCCATATTCATGGAAAAAACATTAATATAAATCATTTTTTAGAAATCATCTATGATATACTATCTTATATATATTTCAATTCAGGGATCCAGAAAGCACAAACTCTAACATCAGATCCAATGAAATGTTCAGATGTGTTTAGGTAAATTGTTCCACATTGTTAGGGATGCTAGGCTTAATGCATTGGTATTACAACCTAGGTAAGAGGTAATCTAGTTGTTTTTAGTTGTTAGAATGTGATGATGGTTAATCCACTTCTACTCTTTTTTGGGTAACCAGGGATTTTTTATTTGGTCTTAATTCATTTTCACCTTGGTTTGGCAGCAAAGGCAGCAAGTTATATTTCATACTTATATCTTTTTTAATGACTTAAGTTAACTACTGTTTGTTTGGCCGTCTTTTACTGTTTCTTTTCTGTGATTTGTTTTTATTTGCTGATATTTAATACTAGGACAAAGAATGAATAACGAAACTAAAAATTATCTTGAAAAAAACTTCTAAAAAAACTATTAAAACTGGCGGCATGTTTATGAAAAATTACAGATGCGAAGAAAAACTGATTCTGTTGCAAATTCCTGATGTTTTACCTGGGGTGCCACCATGTGGTGAAGATGAAATGAAACCGGACACAAAGAAATCATCGATTGATTCAAAGGTAGACACCGATGGTTTGCTATTTACCCACAAAAAGTAACATTTAAGTTTATTTTTCTACACTTACAAACATGCTAACTTTTGACACAAAAATTTTGATGTCATATAAAAGTGTTATTTTTTATTGGGTAAAGTTTTATTTTTTAGGCACATATTTCTTAACAAAGGTATTTGCCATTTTCTTTAATCTAGGTAAAAACATGTTAGCCTGTATGAGCATGTTACATAAACCCAGACTCTGAGCCTCCAAACTTCATTGTGTCTGGAGAGGCCACTTAACAGTTGTTCACTAACACCAGTATATTCAAATATTTCATTTGTTACTAAACTTAAAGATAATGATTCAGAATCAGATTTTAATTCCATTTTTCATACAATATCATAAGAACTTGCAATTGTCCGGCCGGTTACATGCTTTTCCTTTCAATGGAAAGGTTGCGGGTGCAAAACTGGTCGCTGGTCGGGCAAGGCACTTTACGACATTGCCTGAACCCAGCAGATTAATGGGTTCTACCAAAGTGAAGGAACTTCTATCATATACAACACACTGAAATTTGTTATCCACAAACAGTCCGTAAGAACGCTCAAACTGCTTATTTCAACCGGACGATGGGCGAGAGGTGATCTGACTATCGCCCGTGTGTTAACCCTCTTGGTTTTCCCATTTACGGGGATAAACATTAATATCCTATCCTATTTGACTTATCCGGGTAACCAAGTGTTTTTGCCCATAGGACACCCGTTGCTCACTAGACCAGTTATCCGAGGGCCGTATTGGAAAGCTGCAATTGTTAAAATCCGGACGTTGTCGCCTTGTACTGGGTGAGGTGAGCATGGATGTCAGGCTGGGTACGCCGTCAAGTTTCGCAGAGGTCAGTTGTTTGTATTATGCTGGAAAGCATTCACTGCTGAGTTGAAGGTGGCAAGTTTTCCTCACATGTGTAGAAATAGGACATAATACTTGTGTTTACTTCCAAGAGTGAAAATAAGCAGTTTGTTATTTTTATACTGACTGTTTGTGGATAAGCTTGTGCATTTTTGGGTTATTGAGCTATTGCAGTGCTTTACTAGTTTTTTGTTCATACTGTTATCTCAGGTTTCTGGCAACATCTGTTAAATTGCTTTAGACATAGCCATCCAGCTTGTAACTGTTTTTTATTAAACAATTTATTTGACTGACAGTTGGTCATGCTGTCAGTAGATCTTGTCCAACCAAAAAAAACATCAAACCTTGGTCCGTAAAAAATAATTCCCATAATGATTTTATGATAAATACACATGTATCTGGTGTGTGAAAGATCATTCACATGGTTTGTATAATGTTAATGAGGGCTAACTTAGCTCGGTTACTGGAATACACAAGTATATCTGTGTGGAGTGTGGGTAGTCTCTATTTCTCACATACACCGCTGGGAACAGCAGCAGATAAGATGTACTAAAGCTAAGAGAAATTTTCAATCATAAATTACACACTGCAATAGCTTTAGTAATTGGGCAGTGGGTGCAAGTTAATTTGCCAGTTAGGCTACCCATATATGTGAATGCTCCCTTAGGTGTTTACGAGCTAATCTGATGATAACTGCCCCTTTGTTTTCGCCTTCATGTACACAAAACCTAAATATATTCTATCGTATTCTAAAAAAAATTTTTTACAGGAACTTGTATCAATCCGGTTACCACCCGAAGATAGCTCTGAGAGCTCAAAGGCAAAGTTGAGTATTCTCGGAAATGTGGAAGATAAACTAGTCTGTGTGCCTGATATTCAGTCATTAGTCAATATGAATCACTAGCTTCAAGCGGAATTATAATTAAATTAAAATACACATGGTGTAAATATATGTCACAGTGTCATTTAAAAAGCTTTAAAAACTTTAAAGTGCAAATCAATCGTCGGTTCTTGGTCTTCAAAATGTAAGGTCTCTGAAACGTTGAAATGATTGTTGATGAGAAGTTGATGAAAAGTTGCTTCCGACTCTCCCTTCCAAGGTCGATGGTCATCGCGGACCTGGTATGGGGTAACATGGATAAACATTTTCGCTCTTGCGATAGCGGTGCTTTTCAAAGAAGTAATGATCTCTGGGTCTGTGACCCAAACATCTTTCTCACCGGTGTGCCCCCCATCAAGCCAATACATTGCTTCAATACGATGAGCTAATTGATCGGACTTCTCTGGGGACGACAATTCATATAAAAATTGGTTTAGCACGACACATCCCTTGCTAAAACCAACAAGAATAATTTGATTGTTACATTGGTAATCAGTGAATTTATTGCGGATCAGTGTCTGGGCATTTCTAAACAAGCACTCAAAGTATTCGAGGCCATTATATTCCTGACAGTGTTCCGGAATTCCAAGAATAGATTTAACTTTCATAAAGTTCTTGTACACGCAAATAGTTTGGTATGCCTTCTTAGACGGCACAATGAGCCATATATGGGCTTGGGGAAATTTCTTTGATAGGGTCATTAAGGTCTCTTCATAACTCCACTTAACGAAGTCCACGCACTGATAATGACCTGCCATTATCGAGGTAAAGTCTTGGAGATCTCCGGGAAAGAAAATTACATCTCCTTTGAATCTATCGTTACCATGGCAGCCAACACTAGATGGCGGGCAGTGAACAACAGTGTTCATCTGTCCAGACAACCCTTCCACATCATGCAGAGTGGTGACTGACATTGTCCGCTGTACAATGTCTTTGAATTTAGCTCTTAATGCATTGCATCTGCAAACCAGTCTCATCAGCATTTAGTTCCCTGTAAAAAAATGTTATTTGAATAAACACAAACTTTTTTTAGGTAGTTTAAGTTATTGGTTGTTCGGCCCGGCATAAAACCAGCATGTTGCTACTAACCCTTCCCTCTGGAAAGTGTGTGTGGAATGTAGAGAAACACATTTTATAACACTTGGAGAAATAAGAATGCAAGTTATTAAACAGAATATCAAAGAGGACAATTCTCTTTGGTAACGCATCAGTACAAGTTGTGTGGATAGTTAACTGAAGGTGATTCGCAAGCCATGTTTGTGGGCTGGCGTAAAACTCGTCCGCCTGGTCTGTGTATGCAGGTGTGGCATTCAAGTCGGGGTGGCAGGTTAGAAAGTCCATTGAAATGTTTTTGTGAATAAATGCATAATACGGGGTTGAATGGCATGGACATAAAAACATCACTTCCAATTTGGAAGAACTAGGTTGCATAATTTGTGTGGACTGAGAGATGTCTTTCCGTAAAAATTCCATGATTTTGATGGGTCCGGATTGGTGGATAATCCCGGTGTATAAAGCAATTGGGATGTTGGTTAGTAATAACCATGTGATTGCAAGTTTAGTTGATCTACTGGGTAAACTTAGCAAACCGAGTGAAGTAAACACATGCAAGAATGGTAGAAGGCACAGCAAAAAACGGAACTCTTTATGGCCAGGAATACTATATACAAACACAGTAAACAAACAAATAACAGCAGATAATTTGCATAAATGGGTGACATTATTTGCTTGTTTAAATTTTAAAGTACGGGTATAAAAAATAAAAACTCCATAAAGCGTAAACGGCAAATGGGTTGACATAATGACTGGAAATGCTTGGGTCACATACCAGTGAAATGGGTGGCTGCCGTAAAATGTGCCTTGGTTTTGTAGGATATTGAAAATGAAAAAGTTGTAATGCACGCTGACCAATCGCCCATAACACAGTGTGTCAATAAGTGTGGAAACACACAACACAAAAACGCCAATAAGAATTGCTTTAGACAGTAAACGGCCAAAATGTAAGGACCCCTTTGTGTTCATACAAACGTACAAGCAATACAATGGCATCCACACTGTGATAATAGTGGGTCGTAGTACAAATGCTACACTTGCAACAACTACAAATTTAAAATAGTTATAAGAAAATTGGAATTGATCACATGATAAATAGTAGAGAGCAATACACACAAGGTTGCATTCTAGTGTGTTAATAAGCGTGCGTGTTGCGCAATACCACCAAAACCAAGAGGTACACATACTCAACAAGAACCACTTGGCAAAACGAATTCCGCAAGTTCTTTTAAAACATCTGTAAACACACCATTCTGTAGTAGCACTAAGCACTGCTTGTGCAAGCCTAGGAGCAAGGATTACTGCATACGCACCCATGCCCGATATTTTGGGTACATAATAAACAGCCGAGAACAGCAATGGGTAAAGATACGAACGTAATCCCACTGTCCACTCCCATGTTTCGTAGCCATAGCCGAACACTTGTTTGTGCGCTATTTCAATAGACTGCCAATATTCATCAGGGACGAACCAGGTTTGCACCAACGCAACGTTTACCGTCCTGAGCAAAATAAGCATGTTTAATACCAACTTATCGCTGATCCATATTTCCTCTTTGTCTGTGACGTCACAAACATGGGTGTTGAGCGGAATGTTTCTTCTATTCATTCTCCCAACTTATGTTTCACATCAACCTATTTTAACCAAAGTATATATAAATAACATCACATGAAAAACAGACTTGGAATAAATTTTTTTGATTTGACAGTAGTTAACTAACAACATTAATTTCTGTGTTTCATTTTGTGCTTATAAACTGTGAGAAGCAAAAAAATACAACAAAGTGATAAACACAATAACCATAGTCTTGAATATTCATTACTTGTGAATGATAAGATAGGTTCCATGAGATTTGCATGCATGCCTGGATCATCCGATATCACAGCGTATGCACCTTGACACCATGCCATTGAATAAGTCCACAAGGTTGATGAGGTGTACACTATTGTCTGTATGTCATGCATTTTGTAACGTTCGATTTCTGATTTGGTGATGGTGTTGTATTCCAATATCACTCCAGAGATTAAATTCCGCTTGAAAAATCCTAACTCCTGTTTCATTCTATAGAGAAGTTTGAACCCAGGTGCAACTGCCTTAACATAGTTAGCATGTGGCCCCAAAACCCAGAAAACTTTGGATTGCTCAATACCAGAGGAGAGAACCGACTCTATTATCAATTGGATGTAAGTGTTGAAGTGGGTGTTACCGAACGGGGGTCTCCTGAGGTCAAACAACAAGTATTTATTGTGTTGTGCAGCGAGCACAGCAAGATGGTTCAATGACATGATTTTTTGGCGCGAGATATTTTTTCTCTTTGCGCGAGGATAGAACAAAGGGAACAGAGTATAAGGGTGATTGTTTAAGAACCACTGCCCAACATTTAGTTTCTGAAGTTCGGCCCATGTGAACATCTCAGCGCGATCGTTTACACGAGACGGATAAACTTGGTGAATATTTGAAGTTCTTTTTAAACTGTGATCGTGGATTAAAAATGGAACGCCGTCCAATGAAACTGCCACATCTGCTTCGAACCCATCCACATCAGCCAGCGCTTCTGTGAATGACAATTCTGTATTTTCAGGATAACCAATTGGAAATCCCTTGTGTCCAAGCACAAGTGGTTTGGTATGGTTAACTGGACCGCCCCGCATACACGGCGATTGTGGTTTTGCAAACGCACAGGTTATAAACACAAAAAAAATAATTACATTGAAAAAACTTAAAACAAACTTATTTCGAATATTGAAATAAAACAAAATGAAGGTGCACATCATAATAAAAAGATGCAATATTGGTGAAATCATTTGGATAAACATTGTCACTGTTGCAAGCTCATTTCTCCAAATCAAGGAAATTATACCAAACACAATTGGAACTACAATAGAACTTAAAATAAAAAAAGAATTTTGTAACTTAGTAATTTGTGTTTTATAAAAACAACTAAAACAGAATGCATAAAAAAGATAAGAGAAAATACAACAGGAAATTAAAAGTATGAGTTTCGACCAGCAAACCCATACATGAAGATAGGTGTAGATGGAATTGTCGAACACAATATAATCATTGCTCACAGCAAACCATGCAAACAAGCATACAAATAATATCAACAATATTAATGATTGGAAATACCTGAGCCATGATCTGTCAAGTGCACATCTCCATTTCCACATTATCTCGTAACCTACCTAAATATCTGCTGAAAAGAAATACAAAATTAGCGACATTAACAAGCATACAAACATTGCAATAGCACAGAAATTTAGCCAACAAAGAAATGCAGACATGAAAAACACAATTTGGCAGTGGTAATAGAAATGAAGAAGTTTGTTGATGAGATCTAAAAACTAATGAAATAGAGAATTTTTAAAGTTTTAACATATAGGCTACCAAATTAGGGCACAGCAAGAAGCAAAGTAACTGGACAGTGATCACTTCCCATTGCTGATGACTCAATGATATTATCACACATGTTCTTTATCCACCTGTCCGACACAATGTAGTAATCCAATCTCCAACCAACGTTCTTTGCTCTGCAGTTGCCCATGTATGTCCAGAATGTATATTGGCCAGTAAGGTCTGGGTAGAGCTTGCGAAAAGTGTCAGTAAATCCACTTGCCAGCAATTCAGTCATGCCATCTCTTTCCTGCTGTGTAAACCCTGCATTCTTCTTGTTTCCCTTCGGATTAGCCAGAGTGCAATTTCCTTGATGTGAAAGTGGCGTTAAAATCACCTATCACATAATGACAGGCTGTCTGTTGTCATCCAGGGATTGTTACATAAGCAAGGAAATGGCCAGTATTCCATTCGAGTCTATAAGTCCAACCGTTTCAAAGCACGTTGAGCGTTCGGCACATATGTGGAAACCAGATAGAACTTCTCATACTCTGCTGTCACAGTCCGGCCCTCTTGGTCATGTTCTTTAACCCCGATCCCAAAGTTAACTTCTATCGGCTTTACTTTTGAGAACAAAGCCACGCCACTAAAACCTTTCTTAGATTTAGCAACATTCCAAGACATATGATACTCGTCCAGATTCTTCAATTCTGATGGGATATCTTTTTCTTCACATTTCGTTTCTTGTAGAGTAAATATATCAGGGTTCTCTCCTTTTATCCAGGTAACCCCATTTTTTTTCACCCATGCACGAACCCCCGCCACATTCCAAGAACAAATCTTTAAGTTAAACTCCCGCCCATCATCAGTTTTTACCCTACGTTGCACAACATGATCCCCATCAGCTTCTGGTTTTGCCATCTTCTCTTCAGGCTCTCCTACATCTACAGGACTTTTTCTTAGTCCCTTCTTCTCTCCATTCTCTCCTACATCCGCATGACTTCTCTTTTCCGTTTTTTTTACTGGTGCCATTCTACAAAGATTCTGAACAAATATGGAATATATTCTTACCAATCTAACAGCTTTTAACATAACCTGAACTGGAAAACACAGGATTTTTCATTGTGAATTTTGTGATGACAAAATAAAAATAATAAACAGGTATACCAGTAATTGTTGTATAAACGGTAAAGTAATAGTGTACGAGATTTTTGTTATGATAGCTATTAACGAAGAATATAACAACTTATAAAACTATAAGTTTAAATATAGATCCATTTACTAATTCGGTGGTTTAGTTAATAATCAAAATGTAATTTACAATAAAATATCTATTAGCCATCACAGAAAGACAACAAATAAGTGTAAAGTTATGCTTCAAGATTTATAGCCGTGCCAAACTTGGCATAAAGTTGAACTTTTAGTTCTTTCATTGTTGCCTGAATTTCAGTTGTCTGGTTTTCCAGGGATTTAATTTCATTTTCATAATCAAGTTTTGCCTTTTCTAACAGCTCCTGGGTTTCATCCAAAGAATATTGGATAAAAACCTCTCCAAGTTGGTACGGTATCGCTTTGGAATCCTCCTCATCCAAGAGGATGAGGTCATCACTTGCATCCTCAATGTTCTGCAGAGATTTTTTCACCTCTTCAATCTCAAGCTTTAGTTCGTTTAATGTGGCATTCTTTCGAGCGAATAGATTGATCTTCTTCTGATCCTCCAAAGTCACATGAGCCTCATTGTCATCTTCGTTAGCCATTTTCAATTACAATTACAGTACAATTTTTATTTTTGTTTTCTCTATGAATTACATGCACAACATGCAACCAACCTAGAAGAGTCGATATAAATTTGGATAGGTTGGTTGTGTCTTTAAAAAGTGACTATGTAAGATCGGAAAAGTGTTAAAATCCTTCAAGGGATATACATATAACACAAAAAGTGCTTAATCTAAAAAATAGTGATATAAGCAGTTTTTCCCTTTCCTGTCTAGTCAACGAACTATCGACTTCATTATTTGCACAAAAAGTTAAAAAGCAATACCTGACAATGGAATATAAACTCATACACAACCTGAACACACCAAAAAGTTACAGTTTGCAGGTTTGTCGTCTGTCGATCACTCTTAAAAACCACGGCTCCTGCTGTGGCAATACCGTTTGTTTATATTTCGGTTAGAAATTTAGCATGGCTCTATAAAAGAGAGCAGTGCTTAAATTGAAGGTAAAATTTTATTACTCATGCCAAAATAAAATAAATACTGATCATACAAAAAATAAACCAAATCACAAACATCTCTATAATGTAACTCGATATATTTTGGTTTGTTTGAGTTTATTGAGATTTTCGAGAAAGGGTTAAAGATTGGTATTGGATGTTGACGTTGACGTATAACCAATTAATAGACCTCTATGATCATCCGGAACTGGATAGGATAGGATAGGACAGCGGTTCCCAAACTAGGCGCCCTGGGGAGCCGCGAAAGCATGCGGAAGTTGCTGCATTTATTATATTGAGAAAGTACATGTGTTAGTTGGAGATGTATGAGCCTGTGTGCAACCCCATAAAGCAGTGATTCCCAACCGCGGCTCCGAGAGCCGCATGCGGCTCTCAGCTAGCCTTCTTGCGGCTCTCATTGACCTTAGAATATCCCCTAAAAAAATATTAGAATCTGATTCTAATAATAAAAAAAATAAAATTAGTATTCTAAAATTACCATTGCTTAGTTTAAAAGCTGGGAAAAGAGTTTTAATTAAGATTAGAGGCAAGGAAAGTTGTAAAAAGGCTGCTATTGTTACGTCACTGTTTTCTTAAAGCAGTGTGTTTTCATGAGTGTTTTCATGCGGCTCCATACGTATTCTAAAATTTGAAATTTTGCCCCGACACTAAAAAAGGTTGGGAACCACTGCCATAAAGTATTCGTTTTACTTGTTAAAATCCATTGTTCGGTGTTAACTGCTACTATTTGCTAACTAACGTTGCATTGTTTTCGAATAATGGTTTGTCAAATAACTGCTTTGCATTAATTGAAGGTTCGTCACTTTGGTGAATATTTTTGAAGAATTTGAATGGTTATGAAACTGCGTACTAGTCTGGATATAGCGATATGCAATACCTGCAGTTTGAAAATTTTGGCTTTATGAGGGAGCCGCAAGGTTTAATAAGTTTACAAAAGGCGCCGCCAACAAAAAAGTTTGGGAACCGCTGGGATAGGATATTAATGTTTATCCCCGTAAATGGGAAAACCTAGGGAGTTATCACACGGGCAATCGTCAGATCACCTCGCGCCCATCGTCGGGTTACCGGAGCTATTGCAGTGTGTTGTATATGATCCTTCAATTTGGTAGAACCCATTAATCCGCTGGCTTCAGGCAATGTCCGTAAAGTGCCTTGCCCAAGGACACAACCGACTAACGACCAGTTTCGCACCTTCAACCTTTCGATCGAAAGGCGACGCACTTAACCGCTAGACCACCGGGCCGGACGTATGTCTGCATTTTTGTTGATATTTAAATTTTCTGTCCATTAATACCGGTTTAAGCGGCCAGCTTCTTTATACACATAGTAATAGTAAATTATAATATATTCTTTTAAAATTATGGAGGATTTTCGCGATAAACTAGAATAGTATATTCATGTTTATCCGCGTCATTCGTCCAACCGGTTAGTCTGGTGTTTTAATGCGACGCCTTTTAACGGAAAGGTTTAAGCTTCGACACTTGTTGGGCCAGGCACTTAACGGACGTTGCCTAAACCCAGCGGATTAATGGGTTCTACCAAATTAAAGGAACGTGTGAATTATACACAACACATTGTAATAGCTCCGGCAACCCGACGGTGAGGCACAAAGTGATCTGCTCTAGTCTTAATCCCTTGCTTTTCCCATTTACGGCGATAAACATGAATATCCCCCATCCCTATACTATTTGTAAAACGTAATGGGCGTTAATATACGGTAAACATTCAGATCACTTCGTTCCCACTGTCGGGTTATAGGAGCTATTGTAGTGTGTTGTGTATGCTCCAGGCCTTATTTTTGTACCTTGCACATAGACACAGCCGAGTAATATCTAGCGATCTTTTTCTAACTATCAATCTTTCGACTAAAGATGACGTATAGCCAATTAATAACCGTCTATGCGCTACATAGCCGTCTATGCGGATGTGACGAGTGGCCCTCTCTTTGTTATGCTACTATTCAATACATGCTAAGTAATAATGGGTCGGTGTTTTCGTTTATCTGTAAAGTTTCGTAATAACGGAACAGTGCTACCTGAAATAAAGGTGTTGATTGTGCATCTTCTAGCTGTTTGGTTGGGAAAAATCAGCTGGGTACCAGCTCAAAATGTTTAGGTAAAACATAATTGCCGATACGTCTAATTACTAAAGGATCGCTGTAAGATATAAGGTTAGGGTAGGATAGGATAGAATATTCATGTTTATCCCCGTAAATGGGAAAACCAATGGATTAAGACTAGCGCAGATCTTCTTGTGCCCACCGTCGGGCTGCCGGAGCTATTGTAGTTTGTATGATACACACGTTCCTAAAACCCATTAATCAGCTGGGTACTTGTCGGGCTGATATGTCTTTACGATGGCAAAAATGGTAAATTAAACTAAACAACTTTGTGGATGTGGAAAAAAAAGACAGGACAGGCATCTTCCGAGTTAAGTCTTTCGCCGGCGTCATCCACCCTCTTTATTAACTAGTATTGTGCGTGCTTGCACGTTAGTTAGGGTAAAGGGCCAAAATAGACTAGCTAGCCACCAGTTACGTACCTACAACCATTCGACTGAAAGGCGACACACTAAATTACCAGACTAATCTATCTTCTTCCCGGACGCAAAATGTAACCCTAAATATGTCAGGAATTTTCTGGACGTTATAGCAACCCTAGCACTATCTTAACAGCAGTAGCTATCCTCTCGATTATTTTTTCTTATTTCTGTTCTATACGAATACAGCAAGTAAACGATTATACTTCCTGTATTGATGTAGTTGGTTTACAAACTGAACACACCGCTTTGTCAATCAAGCAAACATGAATATTGCACGTGTAATCAGGACACATCTCATAAAATGGATAAAATTAGGAGCAGTCGACAGTGCAAGAAACAATATTACTGCACAGAGATTTGTGGAACTCTAATTGAAGTAAACATAATTTCAAGTGTGTAGTACAGAGACATATTATCAATATAGTAATGTACAATGTATCACAAATAGAATAATTGATTAGAGTATTTTCATTTTCTGTATAATTTATATTAAGTCCATAAATAAATTTTAAATTTGTTAGAAAAATAAGGTACAAGAAAGTTGTACAGCAATGGTAGTGGTACATAAATTTTAAGTGAAAATTGGGTGTTTATCAGTTTTACTGGTATAGTGTACTGGAGATGGACTGCAGAGGAACCATTAAGAAATAGGAGGGTTGTATATTTTAATTATTGGAGTTATGCAGTGGGTACAACCAATAAGGAATGTATTACAAGAATAATAATCTGAAAGACAAAAAATAAGTACGTACAAAACAAAATTTATTTGGAATCATGAGGATTTAAAAAATGTAATCATAGTAGCTTAAGAGCAAGGCAAATTAATAGGATATAGAAAATTAAAAAATAAGTTCCACTAAATGGTACCAGTGGCAAATAGCACGATGAGAGTTATCACAATTAGCACAATAATGACGATAATGATCATCATTTTCTTGTTTTGCCAAAAATACTTGCGTTGTAATCGAGTTGAAGTCACCTTGAAACTTGCAGCCTTGTACGATAGTAAGTTGTGTTATTTGATATCCGTGTTTATTTTTAGTGACAAAACAACAGTCATACCTCAGCATTTAGGTTGCATTCAGAATGCAATTCAGTTAATAATGAAGGTCCATTTTAAAATTAATCAAAGCCACTGCATTAATGCACAGTATTAAATAAAACTACCTAACCAGAAAACCATAGGACCAATTCCTGGAAAACTAAATTGTTGGTAATTAATTACAACAATAGTTTTATACTATTTCCAACTTTAAAAATTAAACAAACTGAAAATACCAAGACAACACTTATGTTCGAATATTTGTGTTAAAATAGTGAAATTCAACCCATTTAACTCAGTTAAAGATGGACTTAAAACCACCTGCATAGAGCCATGGTTACCTATCTGCAACTAAACAGTCTGAGAAATTTGGGCAATAGACATGCATGTTGTAGTGCTTAAATTTTTAAAAGTAAACAAATGATAGCAGAAAAAAAACTCTTTATCCTATACTAACACTAAAACAACTTACTCCAGCCTGTAAGTCTTCCGTTTTATCCATCAAATCATCCAGTCTGTCACCCCGATCAATCACTTTCTCAATATTCTGTTTCATTATCCCTGTCACCTCTCCAACCTTTGTGAAAATTGGAGAGTTACCTTACTCTCTGTAGATTAACCCTTGCTTGTAATAAACAATTTAGAATTCATCTAGTTTATGAAGTTCTACTTTGAAGAACCGTTTCAATCATACACAACAATAACAACACACTACATATTTTCAATGATCAGATGGTGAACACAAGATAATCTGCTGATTGTCTCCTTATGTTTTTCCATTCACAGGGATAAACTTAAATATCCCTCTCGTATCTGCTTAATCCATCTATAAGATCAATTTTGCTATCTGGCATAAGCAATTTACTCAAAGTGATTGACTTGGGTTACTTATTATCAGGTAATATGTTCAGTATAGGATAGGATCCCTATTAAAAGTTATATAAATCAATATACTGTATAATTTATTAGACGCTATGCTTTTTATTGTATTATATATGTTTTGTTCATTTTATTATCATAATACAACAACAAAACAACACTGCAACACCCATGGGTAATTGTAGAATGTGAAAATACATATATAACAAAGGTTTACATCTATAGCATTGGTCCCCAACCACGGTCCCCAACCACCGTTTTCCATTTTATTTTTGTTAGATTTTTACTACCAGTATATTTACAAGGCTATCCTTTTTTTGCAAATTACTAGCAGTTCTTAGTTTTCATGATGTTCCACTTACAAGCCTTGTTAGTAAGTTTTTCTGGAAGGCTATAATAAAGATTCCCTTACTGGGCCATAGTAAAATTATCAAAAGCATGATCTATAGCATATTTCCCCCAATTTTGGGTGATTTCTCTTTTAGTGTTTTATAACTTATAATGTCTTTTGATTAAGTATTGCATATATAATAACTATTCTTCACAATTCACCTGATTTTTCATTGTGGATAGCTGGTCTCCTTTTCCACTGTTGAAATCGTCCTAAAATCAGAATAAAATATTATCACATGTCAGTAAAGCAAAATAAACCTGTTTACTAAAAGAACAGCAATACAACTTTGTGCTAAATTAAACAAATTAAAGTTACCCTAATCAACAAGACACAGTAGTTATGGGTATTAAAATTTTAGTAAATTAGAAGTCAGTTTAACAGACTGACAGGTAAAATAACAGACCAAGTTACATCTTTGACTAGACCGTGTTAAATATTTTAAATACGATTTAACAAAGAGCTTTGCAACCCACCATAATACCAGACATCAATTTACGAAAATCTCGGTTGAATTCGAATGCTGAAGCTCCAGTGGCTCGCTGGAGAAGTGAACCAGATGAAGAAAATGTTTTCTTCAGCTGAAACATTTGTAGGGATAAAAATTATTTAAAGAAAATCTGCAGTCTACAGTCTATAAATTTTGGATAAGGCTTTGTTTGCAAAGAGAAGGGATTTCACATTAAATATATTTTTTTAGTAATTTTACTATAAAGAAATAAAATTCATACTAATTTGGTGGTTTTATTAAACATTTTATTTGTCTCAATAAAATATAAAATCCTAAGGAAAGAAAAATGTGCGTTTTTGAAAAGATTAAGACAAAGTAACATCATATTTTTTCATATTTTCAGTCAGGTTAATCCAATATTGCACTAATAACTTAAAACAATTCAGGCACGGGTACAGTTACTATCATGCAGCTTGGTAAAGCTAACCAAAAGGTCAATGTCTAGTCAAAATGTACGGTCAATACAATGTTCATTACACAACATCATCAAACTCTTATCAAACATTTTTTTGTTTTACAATACAATAATACATGTGTTTTTCCAATCTAGCGATCCCTTTATTGTAATAAAAAATGCCAAACATAGCATGTTTAGACGAAATGTTTGAGTTCATAAATGACTTCACTTCAGTAAATATCTTGTGTAAATACATTTAAGGCTGATTTAAAACTGATGTCAGAACTAGATACATGTTTCACTACAGAGTTTATTTTTTTTGCAAAATGAAATCAACAAAAGTTTGAAAAATCCCCATTCGCTTGATTTAATGTCTTAGAAGTGGCAAAATATTCTTGAATGACACTTAAAAGTTTGAACATTTGTCGAAATCTCCAAGACCCCAAAACTTGTGTTACATCTGGTATTTTAGAAAACATTGTGATGATTTTTAGATGTTCTGAGGCATACCAGGCAATTACGGTTTAAAAGATATTTATAGAACAATGTGATATGTATCATGATAGGTTGGACATAAAGAAAATACAAATTGATTCAAACACAGAATGATAATCAAGCTATAATTCTGATGCGTACCTTTAGCTAAAAGTTTACATCCTATTCACTTTCAAGAATACTATTAATATGAATTTTTAATATTTTATCTTACTATTACCGGTATGAAAATAGTTACTATTCTACTTAATAAATTCCTTTGAGACATAAGACAAATAGTGAATGTTAGTGTCCAAAACAAGCACCCAGCTCTCACCTCCTCCAGGAATAAGTAAGGGACTCTCCTTCCGAATTCTTTATCAGCTGCACAAAGATAAACCATTCCATTGTCGGTCATCGTGTGGTACAAAACTCTGAAAAATGAAACACCTTATTAATTTAAATTGGTAATACTTGGTATTTTAAATAACTACCAAAGTCGATTTTGTTTAAACATTGTTGAAATGAAACCAAGTAACAAGGCCTAGACTACAGATCTTAGTAGGTGGGCCACGAAAAATTTGGGAAATTTATAATGCTTTTCACTTTTGTAGTGTATTTGTAGTGTAGCTAGACACCTACGATACCAGTGTGTAATTATTACTGTCCATGGAAAATAGTGGATAGGCTACAGGAAACAATTATAATTTTAAATATTTCCTAATATTTATTCTGAATTTAGGGATAACCAAATAATGAATGGTGCCTGAATGCATGAGTATTTATCACCAGTGTGTACTGCGTTATTAAACATTCGTATATAAATTTCCAGTAATATATACACTAGGGCTGCGAAAAATTAACGGTTAACCACGGTTAACCGTTTTTATAGTTAACCGTCACGTCAAATTTTAACCGTTAACCGTTTTTTAACGTTACTTTACCTACCGCCCACATTTAATTGGGCGTAATTGCGTTTTAATAATCTTCAAATATACATAACTCCATTCACACGTTTGATTGTTTCATTATTACGTAATATAAGCAACCATTCACACGTCGATTGTTTGATTGTCAACGTAATATACGCACCATTCACACGTCGATTGTTTGATTGTCAACGTAATATAAGCAACCATTCACACGCTGATTGTTTGATTTTTAACTCAATATTACACATTACAACCAAAGTTATACTATGTGTCTTAAGGTGACGTTTAAAAACTATGAAGTAACGCATAAATATGACCCGATAATGCCGGTAATCACGCGCGTTATTTCTTTGCTGCCCTTTACGGCTGCCTGAACTTTTTTTGCCAAAAACGGTGCCGATTTGATGGTAGTTTAAAGAAAATCGGTTAACGGTTAACCGATTATTTTTACATCAGTTAACCGTTTTTTAAATTAACCATTAATTCGCAGCCCTAATATACACGAAATACACCCAAGTTGCTTTAATTCCTTGTAGGATAGCAACCTAAGATCTCGTCAAAGGTAATAGCAACCATCGTTACGCAATAAACAAGTGGTTGCTAAGTGATCGAAATGCTTTACACCAAAAGTGAAATAAAGCTGTATCTGTATGAATACAGAAAGTACCAATATTAAATGTTGGCAATGACGTAAACCAATTTAAAGAAAAAACAGTCCCAAGGGCTCCAACAGAAAGTGATTTATGAACACTTATTAATATATTAAAAAGATTTAATTTGTTTCTTTTTTCTTATTTTCATTAGAAGCACTAGTTTAAATAACTGTGTTAAAAGCCATTTATCAATTTGGATAGTTAGGAAGTTTAATGTCCACTATATGGTATTTTGCCTTATTACCGGTACTCATTAACAAAATTACTTATATTCATTGTTTATTACCAGTATTAATAACACGAGTATGGGGAAAATAGCACACTTGGCTACAACACCTATCGCTTGCCAAAATTCGACAAATTGACACGATTTATATATTAAGTGTCTTGCATAAGGAACAGAATGGGAA
>CH002797.1:107085-131561 GCA_000149265.1 Ciona savignyi
ATGCATTTCAGTTAAAATTTAGTAAAAAGGCAAACGTTTTGACTGCATATGACGACAACTTGCTTTAAAGCAAAATTCATTAACACGACCACCCCGCTAACGCGACCGCTTGATCACGGTCCCATAGGTGGTCAGGGAAGCGGGGTTCCACTGTATATACTTACTAGGCTTAGTGTCAACGTTAAAGCAGCATGTACTTAGTAGGCTTGTCCGACCGGTCAGTCTTTCGGTTAAGTGCGTCGCGTCGCCTACCAATCAGGTGTGAAACTGGCCACTAGCCAGTCGGCTGGGTCCTTGTGCAAGGCCCCTTACGGACATTGCCTAAACCCAGTGAATTAATGGGTTCTACCAAGTTGAAGGAACGCGTGAAACATACACAATATACTGCAATAGCTCCGGTAACCGGACGCTGGGCGCGAGGTGATCTGATCTAACGATTGCCTGTGTGTTATAACTCCTTTGGTCTCCCCATTCACATGATAAACATGAATATCCTATTCTATCCCATCCTATCCTAGAGTCAATGTTAGCAGCATGTACTTACTAGACTCAATATCAATGTTTTTGGTTTAGATGCCCAATTTTTAAATAAAGGTGTTGATTGTCGATTTCCTACCTGCATTGTTAAGAAAATGTTTCCAATATACTAAGCCTAAGAGTCACCAATTGGTCAACTGTTAGTCGGACAACGCATTGCTTTTTTTTTAGAAAACTTCTTGCTTTATACTTATAGCGAATAATGCGACCAACAAGAAACTGTTCGTGCGTATCTAAAAATGACGCCATATAAAAAGAAACAAACCATGAGGAGTAAAAATGCCAATTTAGAGCAGTTCGATACGATGTAACGGCTACACGGTACCATTTGTTTTGTATACAGTTAGAGAACTGGTAATTTGGTTGGCTATAATAAGTCGTGTTAACTGCTGTAGAAAGTAGTGTTCAATGTAGAGTGCTAATATGCCGATTTCCAAATGTACGCAGTGGCGTAGATTCGTTGGTATTACATTGTCAATTATAGCAGCCTTTACTATATCGTTTGCCGCTGTTATTTACAAACTGACGAAGGACTCCGTTAGTGCGCAAGTATGGTTTCTTCGATTCGTTATCATCAGGCCCGGTGCTAGGAACCGCGGGGCCCAATTAGAAATGTGATGGCGGGGCCCCTACTTTCCATAGCAAAATTTATGGGTGTTTATATATCATAAAATACATACCAGTACATACAAACTACAAAAATAGACATTTAATACTTGCTATAAATCAAATTAAAGGTAATGTGGATGCTTATTTACGATATATTGTTTTACTTCCAAACATATTATATATGTTTGGAAGTAAAACAAACAATTGTTTAGCAACCATATTCATTATGACGTAACAGGCAGACACAGAAATATGAATTTGACGTAGTTACGATGCATAACAAATTGATATTATGAGAAAAGAAAAAAGAGAAAGAATATTATTTCACTTTTTATTTTACGTTTCAGTAGTATTTTAAACCTCGTAATACAGAAAGACCCACGCTAGCGCGGGGCCCCTTCAAGGTGCGGGGCCCAATTTGATCTAATCGGTCAAATCGGCCTAAAACCGGCCCTGGTTATCATGTATTTGATAAGCATTCCATACCTCACTATGAAAGCCGTAAAGAACAAATTACCAGCAATGGACTTGAAAATAACTGCATACTTACTGATGTACGGATTTACCACGATGGGTTCCAGTCTTTCGTTTTATCTCGCGCTTGATCAAATATCAGCTGGGGATAGCCTTGCAATATGCAACTCTTATTTCATCCTTACATTGCTGTTTTCAGCTGTTGTATTAAAAGGTCAGGATTATACTTATGTAATATGTTTACTTTTATTTGTTATGTTATGTCTACAGAGAAACAGCACCCGTGCACCTTCGTTCTGGCGATTGCGAGCATGGCTGGGGTGTTTCTCGTGGCTAGACCGGCTTTTCTTTTCGGCGAAGATAAAGAGCAGTCGTATACAACAGGCAACAGAACTGTAGGCATCTTGTTTTCGCTCACATGCGCCTTCTTCGCCTCTGCACAGTTCATATCCGGAAGGCAATTACACAACCAAGTAAACCTATCGCAAATGACGAGCAGTGTCAGTGCTCAAGCCCTGGTGGCGTTTCCGATATACGCTTGTATAACGAGGCAAGGATTGTACATTCCTTGTATCTCGGACTGGGGATACCTATTGGCTAGTTCATTATGTGGTTTAACCTCCGTAATATTACTCGCTAAAGCTTTGCAGCTAGAACAAGCCGGACCAGTATCAATGGGGTATAGCCTTTTAATCGTGTTTGGTTTTATTCAGGAAACACTATTGCTCCAGACTATTCCACCGATTACAAGTGTGGTTGGTGCTTTGCTTGTAACTTTTGGCTCAACAGCGACCGTGTTCTTACAAATGAAATATGGAAGAATAGAAAATTAGCACACAGTTAAAGTCTGTTTTAAGTATGATGCTGCATGCAAAGTCGACTCATGGCAGGGCTACTGCTCAAAATCAAAGTGCTTAACATGCGGCATTTAAGTTTGGTCCTGTATTTTAAACTGAATGCGTGGCCTAACAAAACCAGACTCCTTTGAATTTCAATATATAGCACGTAAAGGTGTAAATAAATCCAGGGGCAGATCCCATTGTGACCCGATAAAGCAGTATCTTAAAAGCTACGCGCTGACAGTCAATGGAGGGCATATAGCAATGTTGATACCATATTTTAAAAAATGCATTTCAGTTAATCCACGCCGGCTGAGTTCATTCTGCACCTCCTGAAGTCATTGACACTTAAAGTAGTTGTTTTCCACCTACGTCATTATTTTTAAAGCGTTGTGCGATCACTTATAAAAAAAAACGTAAATCTACTAGTGTACTTTTATGGTTTTTCTATTTAGTGAAGGTTCCGCTGCCAGTCAAGTTTACCCTCGCGTCATGTGTGTACCTATGGGGTCGAGACAAAAATTTATGTACGGGTATAGACGCCATCGGATCCTGGGGCCTGGTCCTGGCCAATAAAATGCGTTGAAGTTTCACCCACATTTGAATAACGCAAGGGAATTTCTGTAAAGACCCAAGAATATCAGCAAGAAAGCCGTTTTTTTCAAATTTCAGCGCCGATTATTCTTTAAGAGCCAATATTTTGGGACTATAGTAAGGATCAATCACAATTTGTATGGAAAGTTATACATGAATAAATTAAACTAGAAAAAGAACAAACGCGCTCTACACACACCCGGTTACCACAGTAAATCAAATTAATAGTAAATTTAAATGTAAAGAAAAAAGATTCGGATACCCCGAATACCAACCATAAATATTTTCCGGGAAATCGCCTAAAACTGAACCGCATAGAAACCAGTGATTATTTTGCTTTGCCTCACCATAATAACAGGAATTAAATAAACTAAAGTAGAAATTTTTAGAGGTGTTAGCTAATATGTATTAGATAGTGGAAAATTTTGGGTGAATCAGCACGACAGGAAAACTTCTGCCAAGCAGAGAATAAAAGTACGACGGTTTTCCCCTCTACATACAATTTTACGGTCAATATACTTTGTTTTTCAATATCCCGGAACAAACAATTTACTTCAATTTAAAAAAAAGTAAAGAGTATAAAAGACTACTGAAGTATACGTGAACTAATATATCCCACACTATTCTGTAAAGCGCTCGTGTAATAAATAAATAAAAACATGCCATTATATTAGACTATTATCGTTTATAAGTAAATAGATCATTTTAATACTAACAAATATGTTTGCATATAACATCCATCTTTAACGGTTTACTCGAAAATATACATATACACAAACACACGCTAACAGGAAATAAATAAATGTGTGTCGAACTTATAAGATGCTATCTATTGTGT
Source organism: Ciona savignyi (assembly GCA_000149265.1). Taxonomy (NCBI): domain Eukaryota; kingdom Metazoa; phylum Chordata; class Ascidiacea; order Phlebobranchia; family Cionidae; genus Ciona; species Ciona savignyi. The sequence continues at coordinate 110,977 of CH002797.1, forward strand.
TATAAAGATATAGGCCTAGTGGTATATTAAACCGTATTCCAATACAATCAATTTCCCACATAATGTAGGATAGGTCATAGGATATTCATGCTTATTCCCGTGAATGGGAAAACCAATGGGGTTAACATACGGGCAACCGTCAGATTACCTCGTACCCATCGTCAGGTTACTGGAGCTATTGCAGTGTGTTGTGTATGATTCACTCGTTCCTTCAATTTGGTAGAACCCATTAATCCGCTGGGTTCAGGCAATGTCCGTTAAGTGCCTTGCCCAAGAACACAACCGATTAGCTAGCGACCAGTTTAGAACCTGCAACCTCTTGGTTGAAAGGCTTCGCACTAAAGCGCCAGTCTAACTGGTCGAAAGTTTAATACGCAATTTACTTTACTACCAATTCACCAAAAGTACGTAATTAAAGGACATCAAAAAAGTCGCGTAAATTAACCCTGAAAAAAGTCCCGTGTGGCTACTGAAGTCCAAACAACACTCTTGAACTGAGCGACATTCGTTCTATAGACCCGTCTAATTGGCTCTATCGCAAAATAGTCGGAACAGTGCAGACAATAGTTGTTAAATCCAAACCGGTCGCTTGCTAGACGGTTTTGTACTTTGGTACAAAACCGTCTTGTTGACATTGCCAGAACCCATGGATGAATAGGTTCTAGTAAAATTGAAGTTTAAAGTAAGCTAAATAAACAGTTTTCTTTGCCAACAATTTTTACTCAATCCAAATCCATAAATGTATCATAAAAAAACTTCATCATAAAACAAAAATGATGTAAGCCTTTTTATCTACACATAGACACCGCTTGAGACTTCCTATTAATGTATTCAGATACAGCAACCGAGTCAACAGTTACAAGGCACACGATTAAGACAGAACCGAAAGCTGAAATAAGGAACACATGTGAGCCTTATAATAAACAGATATAAGTGTTCCTAATGGATTTATATGAAAGCCATGGTATTAAGGGATGAGGTAATTGTGAGGAAACAACTAGTGCTGGGATTAAAACCGACTGACAAAGGACACAGAAAATCAAGTGCATTTTGTTCGTTTTTACATCAACGCGTTGTCACACAATAAAATGAGTTGAAAATGTTTAATTCGCTTAAAAGTTCTACAGTTACAACTGCAGTATAGTTCGGATACCAGACGTTTGCCGCAAGGTAATCTGACACTTAAAGATGCAATAACTCCAAATTCCACTCGCTTGACAATGTGACGGCGTGATAATTCAGCCGCGTTTTTTATTCTAGACTAGAGGATACAACACGACTATATATAGATAACCTGAGGTAATTTTCAAAACTATCTAAAGTTGTTTTTTTGAAACTGGACTTTCTTTTTAATGTCTATTAACATTCGTACACAGCCGAGCTGTTGGCAAAACAGAAAGCTACTGAAATATTTCTCGTTTAACATTTGTCAAGGCGGTTTGCGTATTATATATAGGATACATGTTCGAAAATGGGAAAACGCTAAAAGCGTTATCACACGGGCAATCGCCAGATCACCTCGGAAATACGCAGGGAAGTGTACCCAAGCGGGCAAGAGTCAGATTACTTCGTGCCCACCGTCGGGTTTCCGAGTTATTGCAGTGTGTGGTGTATGATCAAGTTCTTGCTTCAATTTTGGCCACAACACGCTTCTTCAATCTCAGTTTTAAAGTCTGCAGTGTTTGCTGTTGCGAAATATAGGAAGAAGATATTAGGAACAAAATACGATAGTTATAGAATTACTGGGAGTGCTTAACAATTGCTTTCCGGCGATTGTTTTGCCGTTTTTTCATGTTTGCTTATTTTACATTTTTTTGCGTAGTTTCATTGAGGAGACGATAAGTAAATTAAACTATTATTCGTTATTAGTTTATCCAGTTGGATAATGCAGAAAATGAAAAGATAACGATAGAGGCAATGATATGACAGTTGTTTAATTTTAATTCATAACTTGGCAATTTTCAGCAAGATTGTGTAATTGAACAAGGCAATTTTCATCCCAACCTGTTGCCGAATAAATTAAAACAAACAATCAAAACATTATAAGTATATACAAATCAATATCCTTATTAAACCAGGCTGTGGATAAGTTAATAAGATTACAACTGTTGTTATGAAGGAGCTGTTTGTTGTGCCACATATTATCCCATTAATAGTCATTAGATCATCTCTTCCTCCATTGGGTTACAAGAGGTATTACAGTCCAGTGCAGTGTCATTTATATGATTGAGATGTTACTTTAATTTTAGTTGAACCCATTAATCCACTGGGTTCAGGCACTGTCTGGCAAGTGCGCTTTTCAAGGACACAGCCATGTAGGTAACAGCTGGTTTTGGTTTTACTTGTTGGCCGGATATGTCCATAAACGGGTCAATCAAGTTTCCCTCAAACACAAAAGTCCAACTTTTTTTTAAATTACCAGCCCAAAAATGTTGATTTAATTAAGTTATTCACCATCACAGATGATAAAACTGAGTTTCATTTAAACCTAAATAAAGCAGTTTTAAAATATACAAAATTCGCCTAAACCAAGTGTAAAGAGCATACATACTTTCAGAAAAAATAATATTTCCTGACAAGGTGGCTTTTTGTTGAATTGCCCGAAGATTTAGTTCACGGTGACTTTGAGAGCCGCGTAATGTGTGCAACATTGCTTCAAATTGAACATTACATTGTTGAAGAGTGTTTACATCGTTTACATCATACAGTGTGGTAATCATCTCAATACAGAGCTGGACAGTTCTTTCTTTAAACATGTCAATAGCATGCCTTCTTAGAATTAGTTGTGTTTCGCCGCTGTTTGCTTTCATTTCTTCTTCAGTTTGTTCTATTTCCGATAACTCCTATAACATTTTTTACAAAAAGTGTCTGAATTTTTTATCATTTCATATTTTTAGTTATTTTTTTTAAATCGGTTATGAACATAAAAACTTAAACCGGCTAAAGACGCCTAGCGAGTGTTTGAATTCAATTTTTATTATAAAAAGTAAATTATAATTTATATTTGCATTTACTGTTCTTTAAATCTTAAACCAGAAAAATTAAATAGTTGATTTAGATAATAATATTATTGATATTTACACTTACCGTTGAGCGTATTAAATTTTCAGTGTTTTCACACTCTGATATCCAATTTTGTAAAGAATCTGAATCTCTTTGTGTTGAGTCTACCTCACATAAAACATTTATAATCGTTCTTGGGTGGCGCCGATTTTGTTTTCTTTCTTTTTTGGGATATCCACTTCCATTTAAAACTACCTTCAACCGGCGATCAACAGCAGGAATTCTTTGAATTGCATTATTCATGATAAACTTTTCTTTCTTTACCATTTCATCTGACCGACTCTGGTTTTCCACACCCTAAGCAGTGTACAAGTTAGGGTTGGTGATTCCAGAATCAAGATTCAAATACATTTCGAAATTAAATGCTCATAGTGAAATAATATAAGTTTATACAATGAAATGAAAGATTCTAGAATATTTCTAGAAACAAACTGATTTAGATAAGGATAAACCTAACAATAATAATACATAGCAATAAAAAGTAAGTGTGATACTCAATTTATTCTAGTGCTTGGGATTACAACAGAGTTATACTCCAGCTTATTATTAGATTACCTTGGGTTAACAGTCGGGCTGTCTAGTCTGCTGTATGATTAACATGCCCTTAGTTTTTGATCAATTTATGAATCCACATAATCGAGGCAACATCTGTTAAGTGACTTGGCCAAGGATACAACCTTAAACGTTTGTTAACAATTACAAAAATAAAAATCTAAGCATAATGTATACATGACCTAATTGAGAAAATAAATTTGGTTAAAAAAAGTGTTTGCACAAAAAATTTGTTGAGTCAAGCTGGCTAGCTCAATCAGTAAGATTGTTTGGTGGTCTGCAGAAGTTAGTTGGTGGATAGTCGTTGTCCTTGGTCAAGGCACTTAGCGGATTTCGCCTGTTAAAACGCAGCCGTTGATTCTACTACACTTAAGGAATGACTTAATCATATACAACACACTGTAATAGTTCCAGCAGGTGCCAATGGACCCGAGGTATTCCACAGTAATCGTTACTTTTTTTGACAGAACACAGTCAGGTTGCCAGAGTTTTACAGTGTGTTCGACATATATATGATAATACTTTTTGGATCTAACAAGCTTAACTGTTCACAAACCAACTCTGCAGTTCAGTCAGCAGTCAAAATACAATGCATCACCATAAATATATCCTACGAGCACACACCAGTATCTTCCAAATGTGTTAAAAATTTAAAATAAAACACAAAGTACATTTATATGAAACATACTAAAATCGGATGGCCGCTATGTTGATTAATATCAGAAAAATACAAAATAAACATTTGGTTCATTTCAATCTCCACATCTCCATTCTTTAAGTCTGTGTGGAATTTTGCAGCAGCTTGATTGCGAGAATAGAGTGTGGAATTCGTTTCGACCTAAAAGGTTAAGACTTTGGTATGACATGACAGAAGACATTATGTATTTCGAAAAAGATCGAGTATTGACAAATAAGGCTTGGCAATGTATAATCGGAAAAACACATGCATGAGGCCAATAGGTTGTTTTACATAATGTGTATGGTAGTGATTAATCCTTTTACTAATTTTGATCAGGATAATTATTGTCATTTCTGGCTGCATAGCATAAAGGTTAAGTACAGTAGTCTTATAACCCAAGGGTTCCTTGTTTGCTTCTAACCTTGGATCATTTTTAATTTTAAAATTTAAAATTATTGACTTATTCTGATGGTTTGGATTATCTAGAACTGAAATATTGTAATATGTCATTAAAAAAGTACCAGCATTTAACACTGTTAGTCACTTATACTTTACCCTGTATTTCGGAAGCTTGATAATATGAATCATCTTTGCCACTGCCCTGCATCCAAGTTTTTTGGAAATCCTTCTTTTTCTCCTTTTGTACGGCTGATCATCCTATATACAATTTTAAAAATGCCTAATTACTAAAGGGTCAAATAAGGGTATATTTAAAAATATATATATTACTGCAAAATATGAAACTTATAAACTTAATAATTATATATATATATTATATAGGCTACTTCGCGACTGAGGTTAAAACTCAGAAAATCTGCTGGACGAAATTTTATACCTCAGGTTTATTATATGGTAAGAAATCTTTGTGAATAGATTTAAAAAAAAGAACTCCTGTGTAATACGCATTACTTTAAAGACACATAAATGAGAACAAGTATTACTTACCATAACTTTCCTCTCTGTTTTCAAGCGGTATTTCTCTTTTATTTTAAGATCCACATCAGGGCCATATTGGCAGATATAGGTATCTATACCAAGCCAAATGTATGGTACAGAATCATATTTAATGGAAGTGTCTCTTTTACTTGACCAGCTTATTGAGGTTTTAATCTTAAGCACATCAAGAAGTTCTTGCCTCTCTAAATTTCTCTTTTTTAATCCGGTCTTTGTTTTCCTCCAAGCCAAATTATGTTCGGCATTAAAATAGTCAAAATACATTGCCATTTCCGCATAAGTATCAAAGGTAAATTGCATCTTGAATGTTCTGTTATTGTAGTTTAGTGGAAAGGTCTGGCGTTGAAATATAAAGGGTCATGCACCATACAGAGTTACTTAATTCATGAAGATTCATTGTTAGCTATCATTACAACAAGAAGTAAGTAAACTCTTCCATTCTGTAATAAGTATAAAATTTAAAAACAACATATTCAGGCAATTTAGGTTAAGTGACACGACCAAATCAACATAAGTACCAGAAGATTTGCACTGGTATTTAACAGCAATTTTGTCACTCTGGAACACTGCTTTTGCAATGCATTTTAGGATATTTTACTAATGTACTTAATCGTACAGTCATTGGCAGAGTTAAATTATTTTACCAACAAATCTTAAATTACACATGTGTTAAGTCATTAGCGTTTTTATAAAATTTAAAAACAAGTTTATAATACGCCATAAAACTGAAATATTTACAATGCTTTTTGTTCTTTTTCTTTTTATGTTAATGGCCATTTATCGATATAGGGAGAATTTTTCATAAAAAAAAAACATATTAGTTATTACATAAATTTCAAGAAAAAAATAAACAGGGCAATTTAATCAGTTAGGATAGGATAGGATATTCATGTTTATCCCCGTGAATGGGAAAACCTAGGGGGTTATCACACGGGCAATCGTCAGATCACCTCGCGCCCATCGTCGGGTTACCGTAGCTATTGCAGTGTGTTGTATATGATAGACACGTTCCTTCAATTTGGTAGAACCCATTAATCCGCTGGGTTCAGGCAATGTCCGTAAAGTGCCTTGCCCAAGGACACAACTGACTAGCTAGCGACCAGTTTCGCACCTGCAACCTTTCGATTGAAAGGTGACGCACTTAACCGCTAGACCACCGGGCCAGTTGTTCAGTACTAAAGTTTCGATCCACATAGTAAAGTGCAGTTGCAAATCTTTTGACAAGTTAATAGCAAAGAATATCAGAGTAAATTGACAGTGCTATACAATGCAAATAAAACTAATGTTAATTAATAATTAATAGACCAAGGGGTATTTTTACACCTTAAATCAGAAACGAAGTGCGGCACTGCAGCGCAGCAATCAAGGATCATTGACTTTTTTCATTGTATACAAAATATTAGTCTATAGCAATTTCGTACACCTGATTGAGCCGACTTGTGTAATGAAGGTAGTAATAACATTATAGTGGTAGAAAAGTTATGAAACAAGTGGGATTCGAACTAACATCCTCAGACTATACACACCTAATGCTGTAACCTAACCGACTGAGAGTCTAAGTCGGAAGCTGTCATTTTGGTAGGTCATCTCACCCACCGCCACTATTACCAATCTTTCCGAGTGCCACACTTCAAAGGTACGACAGATTCTTGATTAATTTAACTTTTTTCTACATTTTATTTTTATAGGTATGATTGTATGGAGTGTAAGTTATAAAATTACAGAATACCAACAAAATATACAAATTTGGGCCAGTTACAACTTGTTCTTTAAAACAATTAGGCATGTGACATATGTTTGATGATTACATTATTACACTTTATTAAGTATTTTTTCCTGTTGTAATAATATGCGAGCATGAAAGGTTGATATGGGTAATAATGTGTATAGTTTTATTTTTATTTCCATGCCCCTATTTTAAATTCATTAGCATATTTTGAGGGAGTGCCTCTAAATACTACAGGACCGCTTGGATCACTTAGATTGCTATGGAAAGTAATTCTAACCCTGTCTTAAACACTAATCTCAACCCCAGAACTAACTTTAACCCTAATAGTAATATCATGGCTTTTGTAATTACGAAGTATAGTAAGCGATTCAAGCGGTCCTGTAGTATTTAGAGGTATCGATTTTGAGGCTCTTCAAATTCCCCTTTTTAGGCTTCATTGATTATTTTGATTATTTTCTAAAATTTTTGTCAAAAACCTAGTTTTAAAAATGGTTAGTTGCTTTGTGTGGAGGGCGAACCACATGGTCAATGGAAAAATTTGAGCTGAAACACTACAAATGATATATATAGTAAAAAAACTGGCATAAAAAATAAAATAAAGAAACAAATAGTGGCAACAAACTTAGTTCTTGGGATTAGAACCTTGTCCAAGTACAAATCAGACAAGCTAGTGGGTGGTTTCGATTCGTTACCTACTGCCTACATATCGCTGGACAATGTTACCGAAGTTGCTAAAGGTAATATATCTTCGTACCGTGTTGTACATGTTCTTTACTTAATGGTGTTAACACAGTTTAAAATAATATTCCAACCGGCCAGTATATTAAGAAACATATAAAATAATAGAACAATATATTCCGGCGCGAGTGAAAATTCTGTAAACAATGTTTCGGACTTTCGGAGGTGCTTTTCCAATGTTATGCATCATTGATTTCGTGCAAATGTAATACTGTGATTGGTGTTCTATTAATAGTAGAGAAGGTTTCCTAAAAGAAATATCCAAACAAAATGAACATTTTTTTCTAAACAACGTTAATTTTTTTTATAAATAAAGAAAAATTTATACATGTACCACATTTTTTTGAAATTTTATTTTATCATTTTTAATATAATCCCAGGAATATTTTTCTCTCAAAATCTGTTTTGGTGATTGTAAAAAAGTATATATCACATGCAACATGTGTTAAATTGTTGTTGTTGTCCGAAATTATTAAAGAGAAGATGTTTTGGTACATATTTAACTGATTTACTGGAAATAAACTAAAGGTGAACAGAGGTTGCAATAATGTCGTTAAGTTTCGATAAAGCGCTACCACGTCGGATTAAAATGGTAGGTTGCATTTTTTAGATATAGTTATATTACAGCTGTAATCTCACTTGATAGATGATGTGCAGGTACGAAACTGGTCGCCATCTACTCGGTTGTGTCCTTGGGCAAGGCACTTAACGGACATTGCCTGAACCCAGCGGATTAATGGGTTCTACCAAAAGTTAAGGAATGTCTCAATTATACAACACTGCAATAGCTCCGGTAACCTGACGATGGGTGCGAGGTGATCTTATGATTGGCCGTGTGTTAACCCCCTTGGCCAGTATGGAAAGTACGGCAGCTGCACACTCGAGTTTTTTGTTTTCCCTGCGTCTTTGCACACTTGGGTAATTTCACACATACTCTAGCAGTATAAACATCGTATAATCTCTAAACCTACCTCTGGACCTCGGGTAATTTACTGTCAGTACGTTTTTTGTTACGTAGATAGATATGTTAGCTGATAGATTTAGGATAGAATAATACGTTTGTTTAAGATTTTTACTAATAAAAAGAGATTGTGTGCACACTTGAAGTGTGCACTTTCGGGCGTTTGCACACTGCACACTTAAATATTTGATGCGTGCACACTCGAGATCTCGGCGAAAAGTGACGTACTTTCCATACGGGCCCCTTGGTTTTCCCATCCATGGGAATAAACGTGAATATCCTATCCTATCCTTCTAGTTGTGTTCGGCGTTCCCATTTAACGTCTTTCACCAGCAATTCTCAGCAGCAGTGGTGGACATTAAGCAACAAAAACTGTCCCATTGATATAAAAAAAGTGTCACCTTATGCTTTTGAGACAACAAACACATAATAATCTAACTTTATTTTATTAGTGAACCATTTTTCCATTCCAAACTGCTCTTGTTGTAAGCAAAACCCCTAAAAAACAACATTCGTTTAATGGGTAAACTAAAGTTCAACATTTATATTGTAGTTACAAAAAAGAAAAACAATTGTCTTTTTCCACAGATTTGCGAAACTGAGGAAAAACCACTGGATGTGGACTCCATTGTGGACCATCTGCAACGATTGTACAGGTCTTTTCAAAGTTGAATATTCTTAATAGCTGTGTACATAGTGTGTGCAACATTCAACGAAAACTTTCTTTCTGTTGCTACAGATTATGGTAAAATCAACATGGGAGTGTACCCAAAAAAACATGTGGCGGCGAGACAATTGTTTTTCCCTTTTGTTTGAAAAAAAATGTTTTGGAATAATTATTTTTTTTGGTTAAACCTATTTGAATTTTGACTGGTTTATATTAAAAGTGATCATATATACTATAATCAGCTTTTATTTGTTTGTTCTAAATATTGATTGCTTGATGGTATTTGCAGAAATGATTATTCGAGAAGAAAACGAAATGCTTTTCGGAAGCTTGTTTCAAAAGGTAGAATTTGATTCATTTTTAAAGTTTTGTCTAATTGGTATATATATATAACAAAATAAAACTTTTAGTTATTTTAAGCCAGTTAAAATAGCATAAAATTGACTGTGGTAATGTACATGTTAATTTTTTTCTATCATTATATGTAATTATATTTTCTATCATTATATATAATATAACCTTTTTTACCAAAGGTTTTTAACTGATTTTTATTTTGCTTTCTTTACCTGTTTCTGTGCTGTGATTTGTTTTATTTCCTGTTAAACAATACTAGGACAAAAATGAAATAAACAAAAACTAAAAAAAATTCCATGCACAATACAAAGCATTTAGTTTCTGTAATTTTAATATTATCTCAAAAATAAATTTCTATTAGGGATGGACAAACTAGAATATCTTGGTATTCTAGAATAGTTATTTCGAATCCAGAATATCGAATCCTATTCTATATTAAAAAAACTCGAATTAAAGTGGCAAGATCGTCAAAAATTTCTGCTGGCGCTGACTACCTCTATGGCCAGTGTAATTACATACTTATAATCATAGGCGGCGACTTCAGTAAAAGGTTACTGTTGCGCGAAATTTTATGACGTCACAGTCGGCCCTATGCCTCGAACTAACTCGGATAGAACTATGATACTAACGATTTACAAAGCTAAAAGATTAAGCCAGGAGTTTAAGTGTTTAATCTAACTACTTCCCCCGCTGAAATATTGCATGGTCGTTAATACGCAGCTCAGCGTCAACAATACGGAAAGAATATACCAAATATTTATGTGTCTGCGAGGGCTGTGCAAGAATCCAGTTTCTTATAACGGTTAACTAATCAAAGAAAAAAACGTTAACCGTTAACCGATGTTAGCCTACTGTTTTCTCTAGCTAATACTTAGTAATGGGAAGAACATGGGGAAAAACGGGAGTGCGTCAGTGGTCCTGTATTGAATCTAGGTCAACGTAACCCTAGGTCAAACCGCCGATCAAAGCAATAAACACCGCTGGAAAAGCGGCGCTGCGGTTAGACGATTTAATGTGATAATTATTGCGCAGCGGAAGTCGGCGCCCATGCTTATAATATCCATTATAATCAACGCTGCTGCAACATGTACAATGGAAATAAAAAGTAACTTCATGCAATTATAGTTTCTTAATGTGCAATGTATATTATTTCGAATCCAAATATTCGAAATAAACGTAATATTTGGATTCGAATCCTACGGGATTCGATATTCTAGTTTGTGCATCCCTAATTTCTATCAAAACTTGTTTGGCAAAAAATCTGTTTTGCAAGCCTTTAATTCAAATATATTGTGATTAGTTCATGAAGATCTGCTGAAGGGTGGAGATGTGAAGAAGGAAGAGAGTTATGCGTCGTCCAATGAAGAAGAAGATTTGGTGGAGTATCAGGTCGACTGTTGATTTTTAGTTTTTTTGTACACAGTAAATTAATTTTGGTTCAGGCTGGTTCCTGTAGATAGTTGCTTTTAAACCATGTTTTCATCTTACAGTAAACACACATTGTAAAAAATATCGTAATGAGTTAAAACACTGGGGTGGCAAGTATGGACAATTTTATATTTTGCCACCCCGCATTTTTTACTCGAGTGGCTTGTGACCCCGGGAATCGACTTCAGTGTTGTCAATAAATATGCATACTTGTACTAAATTACATGCAAGCAATATTTCAAAGCCGTTTAAATACCTGAATCATATTTACATTACAAAGTTGCTCTGAATATATAACTTTAAAAAATGATTAAAAAAACTAGATTTTTTTAATGCATCTTGTGGCAGATCAAGATTTTGCAAAGTAATCTGATGAAGAACAGCTATTACTTTTAAATAATTAGGATTAAAATTATTATATGTATCTTTGTTAGTTACTGGGAAATGCAAAAAAATACGATATAGCCAAATTTATTTTTAAAGTTTTGAATTTTTCAACAAGTCCTGTTGCGTTGTAACTTTTATAAAGCTGTACTTTCTAAGCCATATTCCAGTGGCAGATGAAGAATCTCAATTCAACTTATTTTAACTCTCACCCACAGAATACGAACATGATGAACGCTTCATTATCCACCATCTACAGCAACATTGATCCACCGAAGTGCACACAACCACCGAGTTCTACCCCGTTGCCTTATGAACCCGAACCTGTTAGCGGATCAGGTAGTTTATAGTCATATCATAATGATATTTGCTATACTAAGTGATCAATATTTGACATAATAACGAGCCAACACTAAATTTATCTTTGGTTTGTGTGATGAATTCTGACTGAAAAAAATTCTTTTGGTTTCAGTTTTAAAGTATTATTAATAGGAAAATTCAATACTGATGAGGTTTTTTTTTTAAATACTTATTCTGATGTAGCTTTTTGGTACATTTATTTTTAAATCAAAGATATATAATGGAAAGTTTTGGTGCATGCAACATTCCTGATTCTTTCTATACATTTAAACTGGGAATCAAAATCGGATATCCACTGTAAAATAATTGTAATCATGATGTTACCAACCCTAAAGCAATGACCCTAAATCAACTCCTCTTGTGATGTTACTGGGTTGTAATTTAAATATGATTTTTTTCAGGTCATACTACTAAACCTATTAATGCTTACAATTAAATCTACAGTGTGAAACACATATATTATATATTTATACACATACTTTTCGTGTTATTATTGTTAACTCAACAAACCTTGTTACCTCTATACACCTTGTTCTCATAGTCACAGAAATAACAGCCTCATGCACGACATTTTATCAAAATCCATATTTTTAGTATGATCTTTTTAACAGAACGTAAAACACCCAATGGTCAACACAACAGATCAAGCAACATGGACTCCAATGAGAATTTCCTACAAATTAAACCCAAGCAAAGACGGAAGCGTTCTCAAGTCAAAACAAAATAAAACGAATTCAAAAAAATTGAAAAGCGATTCTGACTTTGAAAACGATGAAGTAATGCCGTCACCAGAAAAGAAGTTTACACTCACCAAATCTGAAGTGACCTTTGCAAATGTAGCAGGGAATAATGGTAACTTGGACAAACTGTAATATAAACAAATATAAAGATTGATCCTGCACATATTGCAGTCTTATCATACTTCTGTACAAGTTGGAAATTTTTAAATTTATTGTGGGAAATTAATGATAATTTTTTTAATGGTAGTAACCAGTGATTATCCTTAAGTACTTTCAATATCTATGATTATAAGTCAACCTAACACCAATCAATCACCCCTAGATGCGCTTAGCGATCTCGCCCGGCTTTTACTTCACATGGTACACCCGGAGGTGTATACCGCATTGGGGGTTTCCCCTCCACGAGGCATCCTACTCCATGGACCCCCCGGCTGTGGGAAAAGTCTGCTAGGTGGCGCCATCGCTGGACAGTTGAACCTACCGCTGTTACGGTTGGTTGGGCCGGAGTTGGTGGGCGGGGTGTCGGGGGAAAGCGAGAAAAGGATCCGAGATGTGTTCGACACCGCCAAGCTCAATGCTCCCTGTGTCTTGTTCCTTGGTATGCTCAATGCATTGTTCAACATTCTGGTACCAGAATGTTTAGCAACCTTTATAAACTAGAAATTTTAAGTGGCGCAAATATGGCAAAAGTCAACATGCGCCCTTAAAAATATTTAGGAATAGGAGTTTGGTTTAAGTTTTGCTGTGTTAAAATTATGGTTTAGATCAGGGATGTCAAATAACACACGTGGAAAGTTGATTTTTAGAGGGTGGCTCAACGAACTACTGATTCATGCAGATGAAATTGATGCTGTTGCACAGAGGAGAGAGAACTCTTCAAAGGACATGGAGCGTAGAATTGTTGCGCAATTATTGTCGTGTCTGGATGACCTGAACAAAGACACGGCTCAGGTGATGGTTGTCGGGGCAACCAACCGTCCGGACGTCATTGACCCAGCACTGCGGCGATCAGGAAGGTACTGCGCTGAAATTTGCGATGAATATTTAACCTTCTAGATTTGAATAAGATACTGATGTATAACCCTAATGGCACAAAAGAGGGGATTTTATAACAGAAGAAATTCTCTCTATTTGTATCATTTAACGGTTTACCAATTTCAATGTGTTGTAGTTGCAACGATTTATGTAAAAGAGTATCGGTGATTGTGCGTACGGAATTGAGATAATTACGATTATCGGCAGTTAACATGGGGAATTCCCAAAAGATAAGCTAAACGTCTTTAACGGATTGCAATGGTTTTCTTGATTAAAAAGAGTTTGTTTTTAAAAACGGCTTGAAAGTGTTTAAACTCAAGTTTAAAAAAAAACTAAACAAAAACTATACATACTAAGGGAATAAGATGTGTATTTGCGTCGGCATCTAAAATGCCAAAACGAAGAACACAACCTATAGAATAGCGTCTGATTTTGATCGGAAACATTTTGGCTGGTTTCTGAATTCACAGAGTTAAACAGCTGGACATGGGCGTTTTCTCCTGTATGTTCCTCCTTTAAGATTGTGGCTTGGAAATCAATGTGAACACACATTTACCTTTTTAATACATTTTTATCCATGATAAATCGTTTAACATGTATAATTGCTGATTTCCCAACCAACGTGGATATAAATGACACATCTATCCGAATGGAAATCTCTTACGTAGTCAACTGCAACCAGCAAATCGTGGCAGTGATTTAAGAGCAGCTTTCAGAATACGCATATATTTCTCCCAACTTTTCAATGTTTTCAGATTCGATCGTGAGATCAGCCTCCGCATACCTGACGAGAATGCAAGGCGTGCCATCCTACTTGTGCTGTGTAAGGAGATGAAACTCGCAGATGACATAAACTACGAATTAATTGCCCGGCTAACACCTGGGTATGTTGTTTATTTCACATATTGGTTCGCTTTAGAAATGTGACAGAATAAGAGATATAATTACTGATTGTGTTTGATTAAACTTTCTTTTAAACGTAACTTGGAAAAAATGACATCTTTACATGTAGAAGTTAGACAAACAAGTACCGTTACTAAAATAGAATTTTCGTTTTTCAGAATAAGTAATGAATGTTTCCCCAGTTTTGTTGGAGCTGATATTTTATCTCTATGTCGAGAAGCATCTATGCAAGCAGTCTCCCGTGCACTTAACCACGACAACGTTAAAGGTAAGAATTTAAAGTATGTCAACAAGGCTAGATTATATTAGGGTGTCATGATTGAACCTAACTTGATTCCTTTTTCTAAATGAGTGTAAAAAGAATGTGTGTCATCTACAAAAGCTTGGAAAGGTAAAATAACAATATTGATTTTCAACAATGGATTTATGTAAGGGATTTGCTAAAATTCTGTTACCAGTACAACTTGCTGCTAAATAATGCTACAGAGCTGTTATGGTACCCTATGCTATGTTACTAAGACTGGTTAACCCTAAGATTTTATCTGTATCTACTCAAGTTGGACAATTTTTCTTTTAAAGTTTCATTTAAACTCCTTTTCTTATTGGCATATATTTTTACTTGTCCAACAAAAAAAATATAATTACTAACCATATTTTTCATTGCCCATAGGAACTGACAAGGTCTACGAATGTCTGTCCGACGCACAACCCCTGCCACAGCAGCAGTTGGACGGACTATTCATTGAGACTGGTGACTTCGAGGTGGCGCTAAATAATGTGCAGCCGTCTGCAAAGAGAGAGGGCTTCGCCACTGTGCCTGATATTACTTGGGATGATGTAGGGGCGCTGCAGAACATGAGAGAGGAATTATCGATAGCAATACTGGTGACGATTGTTTCTATTTGGATGACTTCCTAATCTCACGCTTTTAAAATTCTAATCTAGAAAATTGCATCAGAAAAACTTAAGAATGCACTGATCTTGATTAAAAATACAGTCGAAACTTGTTTGTAAATTCTGGGGTTTAATATAACATTTGCAAAGGCTGTAAGTTCTGATTAGAATATGATTCAATCTTCCTGTGTCTTGTGTTGCAAGATTATTAATCTGACGTCCGTAGTAGTTAAAAATCTTTAATAGTAGTCCGTAGTATAGATAAAAATCTTTAACCACATATTTATATATTGTGTAATTCTCCTGCATGCATATTGATGGTAGCAGAAGTAAATTTACAGGTGCAAGACATGCAAATTACACGATTTTCCTATTAATTGCTCCTCAGTCCATTATCTGATGTAAACATATGTGCTGGTGGATACAACTGAAAGACACTGATTTAAACTTGAATTATTTAAACCATATAAACTATTTTTTAACCCTTGTCAAAACACCCTACCCCTACACACAGGGCCCTGTGCGCAACCCGGTAGCGTTTGCCTCTCTTGGCCTCTCCCGTGCAACAGGAGTCATGTTGGTGGGGCCACCCGGCTGTGGGAAAACCATGCTCGCGAAAGCCATCGCTAACGAGTCTGGAATCAACTTTATATCGGTGAAAGGACCTGAGTTGCTCAATATGTATGTAGGTGAGTCAAACGTCTTACTCCCTGTTTATTATTTCTAACTTAATGGGTGAGGTTCCTGGAATCCTGACTCACCGTTATTGTGTATTGTAAGGCACCTTGTGTCCATTATCAAGGTAAGAGCAATTATAGTGTGTAGTTTATTGATATGTTTATATCCCAATGGTAAATCACCTGCTTCATTAGTCGGCACTATAAATGCGGCCACTCACATATTACTGATCAACAACAGTTTGCTTATTGTCAGTTTATTGATCCTTGTGCTTATGATGCTAGGTTGTATTCCCCAGTGTTATAAGACACCAACTCAAAATTGTGTGAATTATTAAATCGACATCGCACAAACAGGTGAAAGTGAACGCGCAGTTCGTCAGTGCTTTGAGCGTGCACGCAATTCATCTCCATGTGTCATCTTCTTCGATGAAATTGATTCTCTCTGTCCACGAAGGTCCTCCATGGAGGTTTGAATCTTATAAATATCCTAATGGTGGATCTTCTGTACTGATAAGTCGGGATGTGCAAGAAGCACTGAATACCCCCTGTCCAGTTTTTCGCTATTGCTGTTTGTTGTGTTCGATTAAAACTTTTTTTTTTCAATTTGGTAGAACCCATTTTTCCACTCGGTTCAAGTAATGTCTGCTAAGTGCCTTGCCCAGGAACACAACTGCCTAACTTGCGACCAATTTTAAACCTGCAACCTTCGACTGAAAGGGGATGTTGTGGTAAAGTTTTCTATATGTTTTTTTATTCATTTACTTCCGTCATAGGTCAAGCTCAGTTTTCCTTTACCTACCATCACCACTAAATCCGACCATGTTATTACAGAGTGGAGCAAGTGCAAGAGTAGTGAACCAGATGCTCACTGAACTCGACGGATTGGAATCAAGGAAACAAGTGTTTGTAGTGGCTGCCACCAACCGACCCGATATTATAGATCCGGCTATATTGAGGTGCTTGGCTTATTTTTTTTACTTTTTACGCCTAAATTAATATTACTGCTTTAAAGAACGTTTTTAAAATTAAATATAAAAAAACTATTATTATATCAAAAAAAGCTCTTACTTGTTATTATAATTTAAAAAAGGTTGTGATTTTTACCAAACCATCTATAGCCTATCTGTTGTTGCACTGACAATATTTCACCTACAAAAACAATAGCTTCGCCATTGGAATTGAAATCGAAACCTTTATAGTGGATTAGTGGGTATAGGTATAGCCATCTCCAACACTTTGCATGTAAAACTTAACCATAACCACAATTGCAGACCTGGAAGGCTGGACAAAGTGCTCTATGTTGGAATCCCAACAGCGGATGACAGGGTCCAGATACTAAACACAATCACAAAGGTATTTACTTTGGTTTGATAATTGTCAATTTATGTCACTACACTGGCTTGCAGCAAATTGGAGTAACTTATTAAGGTGATGCACCCCGCCAAACTTAAACATGTTAAGTGGGATTGAATATCTTTTATGTACACCACTGCGCACTTATTCGTACACTTCAGTGCGCATATGAAAATTGATTGAATTTGTAGTGCGTCTAATTTATTTCAGCTCTAAGTGTCTTTAAGAAATTTGTCATTCAATTTTTAAGCTTTCTTAAGGTGGCGTTTGACCAAATATTCTTTTTATCTCTCCAGTGCAAACTGACCTCACAAAAAGTGCTGTCACTCAAAATCGTGTCACAAAATTTTTAACTTTTTCCCAAATTAAAAATGAATTTTTAATGTACAATCAAAAATTAAACTAAAAGGCCCCATAAATTTCCATAAAAATTTCATATTATATAGTTAATATTTTAATATTCTTTATACATCGGGAATTTGTTTTTTTACAAAACAGCTCGGAAATGCACAATCAAAACTTTTATTTCAAGAATCTTTGTTTACCTGTCATAAAACTGCACAGGTAAACAAAAACAAAAATGCTTTCAACCATATCAACTTTGTGGAATCACCCTTATTGTTATTCAACAAAACACTCCCTTAAATATTATTACAACTCAAGAAGGTATCGCATGTCAGTTGTCGTGCATAGACAATAGACATCCATTTAAGTATTTGTACGCCATCTTAAACCGTCTAACGATGCCCACCATGGAACATTCTACTTATGTCCAGCCGGTTGGTGTAGCGGGTTAAGTGCGTCGCCTTTCAATTGAAAGGTTGCAGGTGCGAAACTGCTCGCTAGCTAGTCGGTTGTGTCCTTGGGCAAGGCACTTTACGAACATTGCCTGAACCCAGCGGATTAATGGGTTCTTCCAAATTGAAAGAACGTGTCTATCATATACAACACATTACAATAGCTCCGGTAACCCGACGATGGGCACGAGGTGATCTGACGATTGCCCGTGTGATACTGTGATAACCCCCTTGGTATTCCCATTCACGGGGATAAACATGAAAATTCTCCTTCTCCTTCTCCACAGTACAAATGATATTTATGGTTATTTTAACAGAACGGGAGCAAACCTTCAATATCGGATGACGTCAATCTGTCTGATCTTGCCAAGGATGATAGATGTTCGGCATTCACAGGTGAATTCTCCAGCCGAGTGGTTAGTGCGTCGCGTGTATGTCACAGGGTTACTAAATGGAAAGATCGGTAACTTAACGGTTGTATCCTTTGGAAAGGCATTAAGCAGGGGGAATTTGTGGGTTTGCCATTGTTTTACAAGTTCTAAACCAACTGATTCACCACGGTAATTAAGTCTGTCATACAGTAGCGCATATGTTTACTAGCTGAAATGTTTTGTGATTAAAACCTACACCCTGCTTATCGCAAACGATCGGCTATTAATAAGCAATGCCCCACCCCGTGCAACAATAATGTACTGTTTGCTGTTTTTACTTTCCTATAGATGGATTCATAGTAACCCAACTTTTTATCCCTACGTAGCATACAGATGTTACCGGAGATACTGCTCAGAGAGCATTCAATGCATACAACTAATTGCAGGTGCCGACTTATCAGCATTGGTGCGAGAAGCAGCGTTGGACGCGATACGTCAGAGTATTAGTCATGAGTGGAGCGTCGTTCTTCCGCAGAACGATAGAAACGACGCGAATATAAAAGTCACTTCTAGAAATTTCGATGCTGCTTTCGATAAAGTAAAGTCCTCGATATCCGAGCAGGTATTGTGTGAATGTCCCGTTAATAAAGGGGTTTTCCCCTCATTATCATAAACACATTCATGCCAATTTAACCCCACACTTCCCAGGACCGCTTAATGTACGAGGAGATGCGAGGCAAGTTCACCAAGGACCTTCGGCAATAAAACTTACATTTTATTGTGTTGTGATTTACGCACTGAGGAAAGTTAGTTAGGCCGTATGCGTGAGAAATTAGTTCAGCTAATTCCGAGACCCCCACAATGAAGCTAAAATTGCGAAAAGCATTACGTTTTCGGTTTTTAGATGGCGTATAACCAATTAATGGACCTCTATGAGCGGCAAGATGTGACTATCGTTCACTTAGTCATGGTATTTAAGTGTCCTTAGTCATGGTTTTCAAGTGTTTTGGGTGGTGATTCCCCAATGTTTGTTGTTTGGTCGTAGGCCTAGCATGTACTGGGCTGCGCGCAGGTGTTTTTATTTAGCTGTAAAGTTTTGTAATAGTCGAGCAGTGCTTCGTGAAATAAAGGTGTTGATTGTGTATCTGCTAGCTGTTTTGTTGGGAAAAAAGTTACAGATGTACGGGAGGGTATCAGCTCAATGTTTTTAAGTTAAAACTTTGGAGGGTTTTAGTTTAGCTTGCAGATACAAGCTTTAACTTTTAAATGTGAAAAAATTCAAGAATCTCTGTATCCATCAAAAGTTGATAAAATCAACTTAACGGTGAAAATTGTAATGCTTTTGTGGCAATATAAACAGAATTAATAATGTCATAGAATATTTAAGGTAACTATGCCCCGGTAAATATGCTTGAAACATACAGAGTCAACTGTCATTAGTCGAACTTCATTATGGGTTGCTTTTAGAATTACATTTTAATTTTAATATTTCAAAACGACCTTTAATTTTACTTAAAAATAAGAGAAATTAACGCAATCGAAAAAATGTAAAAAAGAGCCCTATTTTTAAGCATTTTTGGCCACGTATCGCTGAAAAATGTTCTGGTTGGAAAGGAATACTTCAAATTTTTAAGAAAGGTAAAAATGTGTAACGTGAATCAGAAAAACACGATGTTAATTCAAATAATTATCCTAAAAAAACTGGTATTGTAAAAGTTACATATAAAAGAGCTGGAAACTTAAATCCATTTTTAGATAGAGAATTTAAATAGGAACAAAAATATGCGTAGATCCCATATATATATACCTATCTTTAACCATTTCTGGAAAATCTCACAAATTTATTTCCACTAAACTAGCGATCAGTACGACTTCATGTAAAAATGCAGATTTGATACAATTTCTGGGATTATAAAAAATAATTAAATCACGACTTTCTCCTT
>CH002797.1:131661-146486 GCA_000149265.1 Ciona savignyi
TTGTGGCACTGGGTCGTGTTAGGTAAATTAAAATCACATTGCAAACATGTCCAAAGGAGTCCTGAAGCGATTTATAGATTGCGGCAATGAGAAATAGAATCCACCAATTTTCATCCGAATTCATCGATTTCTGCTTATTCCCGGACGACTAAAAATGCCTTTGAGCAAAGCACTGTTACATGCGACCTTCCAAGTCCAAGGTATTGCTTCTTGGGCAATATAAACACTATTATCAATGTCATACATAGTACACATTGCCGCATATGGCTTGATTCGCAATGCAAACACTTCATATCACGATCGAACCGGTAGCAAATCGGTAAAACTGTCAAAATGTATCAACATCGTTCATGGTGAAATGCTGAATTCTATCTGGTCGAATATGCTCTTCTTAGCGATTTAATATTGTTGTTATTGTTACTCGATGTCGATCCTTCTTTATTCTTTCTCATAATACTGTGGTAGATCCGCATCATCCTGTTGCTTGTATCCTCTTCGCTGCTATCCGCACATTTTGAGGTACTAGCCATTGAACTTCGTTTGCTCTTGTTTCCACCGTGTCTACAAAATTAGTTGATTTCAATAGTGAAAGCATAAATACTTGGCTATTACCCTAGTACCCGAAGTAAAGCGCATATGTAATAGCCTGGTAGATAAGTGAGTAAGCTGTCCATTCTAATGGAAGCAAGTTCGAACTGATCGCTAGCTAGTCGGCTGTGTCCCGGTTAAGGCACTGACGATTACCCTTGTGATAACTCCCATGCGCTTTTTCCCATTCACGGAAATAAACATTAATACACCCTTCTTTTGTGTTTAATACAAGTAAAGAGAATACTTGTTTAATCCTTTAAATACACATTGGAATACCATTTATACCTACGGTCTGTATAAAACACATATGTACCCTAAATACACGAGGGTAAACATTTATTGGGTAAATATCAACCTTTGAATTGCCGAAGCAATGAATTTTGGTGATGATATAGGATAGTCGTGTTTAATTTCGGGCGTGGGAAAAGACAAGGATCGTCCCTGAAATTATTTTACGGAGCTATTGCATGTGTTGGATGCGTGGAAACCTTTTGTCCCACTCAGTCAGTCACTGAAGAGTTTTGTAACCTCGCCCAGTAAAAAAAATCGACACTGCCAATCGTGGAATTCCCACCAATAACTTAATCCACCATCCACAGAGTAAAGTGATGCAACTTACGAGTTCAAGTACTCGGCCAGCTTCTCCGCTCGATCGAGGTATTGTTTGCATTTGGATAAAATCTTCTCCTTGATGTTCTCGCTCTCTGCCTCATCTGCAATTAAATTCGATCGGATCATGCATTGGTTGCAAAATTAAAATATCTAGATTGTTGCACTAATCAGGAAACTTACAAATATAAATTTTCGTCCCATATTTGCGCGTTCACTATTGGGGGTTGTAATTCATATCGGCACCCGCCCACAAATTCGTTAGGTAATCACAAAGATTAAACATACTGCGAAGCAGTCTTATACACCTGGACATATAATGATTATGTCCTACTCCTGTCCGAATCACTCACAGTTGAGGCTTTCAAGGAAATACACGAGGGCATGCTGGTAAAGCGAGAGCGCCTCTTCATAATGTCTGGCACGATCTTCTTCCACCGCTTTTTGCACCAGATGTAACGCTGTCTCTAATGAGCTTCGACCTTTCGCGACCTGTGACCAGTTGTGTGGGATATTAATTAACAGTGGTGGCTGTTGCTGGGTAATGAACTCAATCGCCACATTGCTTATAATGCATTAACATAGCCCCCTGTGTCTGTACAAGGTACTTCACTTTGGGAAAACTAAAAGAGGAAAAATGGGAAGGAAGGAAACTGCACACCAAAATAAAGATTAGGGTGTTACATTTCGTTACAGGGTTGTGGCTAAAATTAGTTTGAGTAAGCAGTTTCCCTCCTTTCCCTTTCCCTCATTTCAGTTCTGCCCACTTCCCATTGATCCTAACAAGAGGTATAGAGGTCTTTTACAAGATTAGTCTTTGACAAACCACAAGTGTAGTAACTCCGAATCGAAATTGTACGCTGGTCATACACATGCCTGCCTTTTTTATAAAAAAAGTAGATTTTGAAAGGATTCGATCAAGGCTTATGAGTTGCACTGCGACAAGTTATAAATGAGATTCTACTGAGAATATAAATAAAACAAATATCCAAACATGAGTGTGAGCTCCTGCAATTCGAGAGGGGATAGCAGGTGTGTTATGACCCGTACAATCCACTGCAGACTTACATTATCTGGATAGGAAGGCGATTTTTGTTCGTTTAACAGCGGCATTTGGTCGGTTTGAGTTGAATTATCTTTCACCAATATCCGCGTCCACTTACAGCAACAGCTGCCCATACCTACATTCTGCTCTCAATCATAAACAAGGATATTTATATAAAGACACGTTTCGTTACTGAAACAAAAAGTCTTTTATATTTTAGGGTGGTTCGGAAGAAACCTTAGTCAGAGCTTATTTGGATCTAACAGGACGAAGTGAAAAGTTGTGCCAAGTCGGTAAGTCGCACAAGCACTTTGCCCTCACATCTGACGTAAGTTACTATGGCAAATTATGAACACTTGACCACGTTTTAGTATTGAATGTAAATGAACAGGAACGAAACAATATAACATTTACTATGGTAAAAAGTCTGGAATACTTTTTGGTATGAATATCGAGACTGATACAGGCTACTTTATAAGCGCTAGCGCTGATCTTAAAGCTTGCTATTAACTATTAATACATAGTTTTAAACATACAAATCTTATTTACATAAAAACCTTGTAAAAACGGCGTAACGATTTCAATTAGAAAAAAAATGATTGTTTAACAACGTCATGACGGGTAATGTGCGACAGCTTATTAATATCCTTACTTCTTTTGGATGGTTAGACCGGTCGGCTACCACCAGGCTTACAACGCTTAGTGTTAAACAAATTGATAAAAATTTCGGACTACTTGTCTGGCCGGGCTTTGAGACATTTCCTGTCGATGTCAATGGATATAAGGGAAACATATTTCTTTAATTAATGAAATTAAGTTATGGAACGTTTTGTTTTCCTAATAAATAAAACTTTGTACTCTAATTCGTGACGTCACATTGTCCGAAATTGCACAACTATATGGAGACGGTTGGGACATATTACTACTTAAATACTTATTAGTGTGACTATCCATTTAAAAAAATTAATAACACTATAATAATTAATATTTCAAAAAATGTCCCTTTACCTTTCTCAACCGGTCCTCTAACTACAAGAAATATTGTTCATTGTTCACTAAAAAAACACGAGCGTGCATTACTAACAAAGGCTTTTACGGACTTGTTGCTAGGTGCTAGCTAGTCGGAACCTTTAGTCCAGAGGTCGTGAAATCGAAACCAGTCGGTAAATAATTTGTTGTGTTCTTGATTCTTTTGGGAAAGTTTAAACCCAGTGATTGAATAGGTTTGAAACCTAAACCTAAAGAAATGTATCCGCTTCATTCAACACTGTATATTAGCTCTATTACACTAACATGGTATTCTGGTGGTTGACATAGTGATAACGCCCCCCCCTGCGTTTAAACATTTCTATATACATACGTGAATAACATAATTGTGCTTAAAAGCCAATAAATAAAGCCTGAAAACAACTGAATATAACTATTTGCGCACTATAATAACTAAAATCGCTTATTTAACGTACGTCGTCGTTTATTAAGCGCAGGCCGTTTGCGCCTCAACAATTTTAAAACTTGACTTCACCGGATATACACCGTGCTGCAATTAAATCTCTGTTCGCTATCTTGGCATCTTATCAACTGCTCCGGAGAGTTCTATACGAAATTGTATTTACTTGCCGGCCATAACAAATTAGATCCAACCCGCGAAAAACTAATAATAGAAATCATAATATTAACTTCGACCTAATATCTTTAGCGAGACGGAGTCTTGACAAAATAGTGCATGACATACGAGATAAACCATTGATAGCGTGGTGCTGCGTTTACCAAAAAATCGAAACAAATAATAGGCCTACCCTAATTATATATGTACTAAATAACCTCCAAAGTGTTTTATTTTTGCCTAATTAAAAAAAATATCATGTTACAGCTATTAAGGTGATTATGGCATACCACACAGGCCCACAATAAATAATTGATTGATTATACAAGTGTTTTAACGGCTGTCGCTTTGCCGTCTTCTTTAAGATGCAATATTCATAGAATTCATAGATGAGGCTAATACGTGTTTTCATCGTGGAAACAAAAACCGAACTAACTAAACCAAGTTACGTATAATTAGATCTATTTTTGTGAGTCATTGTTGTGAATATATTTTGGCAAGTTGTCCACACAAACAAACCTACCTTTGTAATATGTAAGGACTACACAACATTTCCCAAAAAGGTTCTAATCTGTAAAAAAATACACAAAAAAAAGACTAATAAAGTATAAAGTAGGATATTCCACCACTAGTATTTTAAGTTTCTTCACGACGGGAAAAAAGTTTCGAATTTTGAATATAGTCCAAGTGCGAATGACCTGCTTAATCTGGAGTAACTGGTTAGCTAGAACCTTGTCGTAGAACTAACAAAACGCTGATGAGACTGAATGGATCGCATCTCGCACCATAACATTCCGCACGAACTATTAATACCTATTTACCCGCCATGCTACATCTGCATTCAATGGGATTGCTCGATCGGGTGCGCCTTCGTTGCTACTAGCAGCTACACCCCATGGTAAGTTGTATACGAACATATCCGGCTAGGTTATGTAGCCTATGAATCTAACTGGATACTTTACGCAGGAATATCTGGTAATGTTGTATACAAATGTAGCAACGATTTTGATGCGCATTGTCTGGTGAATCGTACGCCGGAAATCGAATCACAAACCGGTTGTGACGAGTTTTAAATCAAAATAGCTTTAAGACAAACTACGATATCGATAACAGCGGGAGGTACCTACACAGCTCGTTTGAAATTGTATTTTAAGCTTCAATATTTTACGTAATCCACCTACTGCTGTAAAACGAAATGGCCCCAAAAGTTGCCTATATATATATATATATATATAGCGCTAATAAAAGTACTTTTTCTGCTGCAACTTTTTACGCTGCTGTAGAGGAGATGAGACTTTTCTTAATATCTAAAGTAGTCGTGTGTCGTGTCTGGTGGTTAGCATGTGACGCACAATGTCACAACATTGACTTGTGACGCAACAATCGCTTAAAACCTAATTCAACCGCGCAATTTCCGAGTTTATTTTGGGCCACACCGACACTCCTCGTTTTACAAACACAAATCTTATATTGCCGAACTATTTTGTTTACAATAGAGCAAAAAAACTTTTATTACTTTTATTTTAAAAAACCAACACTTTTAATACAGGAAAATGTAAGGTCACACTTTGAAACAAGTTTTTTTCTGTGTGACTTGATTTTTTTAGTGGGAACTGGCATTAATTCCAATGAAGCGGTTAGATCAGCGGTTCTCAAACTGGGGTCCGCGGTCTTTTTGGGTCCGCAAGACAATTTTCTGGCACCGCGAAGCACTTTCCAAAAAAAATTAAAACGACGCTTCTTAAAGAAAAAAAATGTGTAAAATTAAGTTTTCTTTTCTTCCAATTAATTTAACAAACACAATTTGTCATGAAAGCTTACAGGCTACATATGCATTTATGACATCACAAGAAGCTATTTGATGTCACATTAGTGCAGTTCAAAAGTACCAACAAGCCTATCTAAGATTGTAGAACTCCTACTAGAGAAGGAAATAGAACAACTGCTATTATAGTAGGAGTAAACATTAAAAACAATGCTAAGGTCAGGACTTTTAGTTTTTCCTTAAGCCATGCATCCGGCTTAATATGTTTTGTATTAGAATTTTAACGTTGCTAAACGTTTAAATTAAATTTCAGTACAAAAAGTGAAAATGGCTCAGCCTCGAAAAAAATTGAGATACAATGATTTCTTTGTTCAATTTGGTTTCACAGTGATTAATTCTGGGGGAGAAGAAAAGCCGCAGTGCGTTCTGTGTAACACAGTTTTAGCAAGTTCTTCTCTAAAACCTAGCAAGCTGAAAAGACATTTGGTAACACATCATCCAGATTTTCAAAACAAAGATGCAGATTTTTTTAAACGGAAGGCTGAAAGTTTAGTAAGGTCAAGACTTGATAACACCGGTGATCAATGGAAGGAAAATATTGCAGGGTTAACGGCCTCCTACGAAGTTGCAAGAAAAATAGCTATCGCCAAGAAACCGCACACCATTGGAGAACAATTGATCTTGCCTTGTTGCCAAATTATTGTATCAAACCTTTTAGGAGAAACTAAAGTTCAAAAGCTGAAACAAGTGTCTCTGTCAAACGACACTGTGAGAAGGAGAATATTAGAGCTATCAGAAAACATTTTGTCGCGTGTGGTGTCAAAGATACAGAAGTCAATGTTTGGTTTCTTTGCAATCCAGCTTGATGAAATAACGGATGTTGCAAATTTAGCTGAACTATGTGTTTATGTGCGCTACATACACGAAAGGCATTTGGAGGATGACTTTTTGTTCTGCAGCCCCCCTTCACCACAAGAACAACTGCTAAAGATATTTTCATTTTCGTGAACAAGTTTTTCGACGAGAACAACCTGAAATGGAAACATGTTATCGGTGTTTGCACAGACGGTGCTCCAGCTATGCTTGGCTGCCGTTCCGGTTTTCAGACTTTGGTTAAACAAAAATCTCCTGATGTAGTAGGTACGCATTGCACTATATACATCGCCAAGCACTCATGGCAAAAACTTTACCTGATCAGCTGAAAAATGTCCTTGACTATGTGGTTAAAGCAGTAAACTTCATCAAAGCAAATGCACTCAATTCCCGTCTGTTTGCAGAATTATGCATGGAAAATGATTCCGAATTTGTAACTGTCTTGTTGCACTCTCATGTGAGATGGCTGTCGAAGGGTAAAGTGCTCAAACGAGCTTTCATTTTAAGGGAAGAAATGAAAAAGTTTTTGCAAGGGCCGAAACCAGAATTGCACCAGAAATTTCTGATAATTGTTTTTTTGGTGTGTTTGTCATTTTTGGTGGACATTTTTGAATCTGTTAAAGGGGAACTGAAGTCAATTTTAAGAATATCTTAATAAATGGAAAAAACTACGCTGATTTCAAAAATCAAATCAGTTTCTTCCAATATTTTTTTGTTGAAGAGTTATGAGCAAAAATGCATTTCATTTTATGTTAGGGGATTTCCCGTATTACGTCATTGACGTTGTTGAGATTTCGTGCCTATATGCATTGTACACAATCATGTGCCAGTTTAGAGGTGAATTAGTAACAGAAGCGCCTGCAGGAGCGTTGTATTTTTGTTTTTTTATGGAGACTTAGCATAACACTTGTCATATAGCCTAACTGAACCAATGTACGCGCGTGACAGCTTACCTAAAGCGCGCTCATTCAGGCCTGCACGATCCTGGACCTAAGCTGAATGCTGAGGCATACAGGTCTCGTATTTAAATGACTTTAGAATAATAAGTCTTAGCAATTTATATCATAAATCATAGAAGTGAAGACAGAACAAGAAAACTAGAACAGGAGGCAGTAAACTGTAACTGCCAGCAATTTATAGAAATAAACCAGCCATCAATCAAATATCAGACTATGCGGTGGGAACAGCCTATTTCTTTCATGATTGTTGCTTTTCAATATATAGCTATAATCTGCAATATAGACTAGCAATGTTATTATCAACCCCTAGGCTACAAACTGAGAAGTGTGAGGGATTTGGTATACATATGCATAGAAGTTGTAACTAATTTCTTTTGTTTTCTTCATTTCTAGAGTAAATTTAAGTTAATGTTGTAACACTAAAATGGATGACAGTTTTCAGCATTCTGGCATGGATGAAAGAAATTTTATTGTACACAATAAAATAACACAAATTCAGTCATATGCGTTTAAACCAAGGAAAACGTCTGAAAGTATCTTTGAAAATGCAAGCCCTATAGAAGAAAATGTTTATTTAGAAACATTTCCTATTGACATGACTTGGTGCAGTTGCAAAAACTGTTTTCTTATGGACACACCGCAAGAATGTTTATGCTGCATGAATGTACATGCATTTGTACACAAAATAACACCACACTGGACTTGCACTACTAAAAGCCCTTATTTTTCAATTATCTACTTGGATAAAGAAGTTCTTGAAGTTGCACTTGATGTACTGGGTTGATCACTATGTTTAAAATCATAATCAGAAAAATTAAAAACTGTTGGAACTGTATTTTTCAGCAAGTGGTTTGTTTTCATCATCTTGGCCACTCCATTGGAGTCAAATACAATTTTACTATGATAATCCTTGTCACAAATATGTGCACTACACACTGTGGTTCTTTTTCCAGGTAGTTTAGAACGCTTGCATTGTTGTATCCATTGCTTCATCTGTTTTTTGTCGTTGTGAGGAAATCGATGGAAGAGCACAGGTGGATTGGAATTTCGTGTGCTGTAATAGGAATTTGTACATCCCGGAGCAAAACAATATGCTCCAATCACTCTTCCTTCCTTCTCAGTGGCTTAACTTTAGGCATTTTACAATATCTAATAAAAAGAACTAAATTGGAAAAGTGGTATATTCTTATTAACTTATTTGGGTAGTTAAGTACAGATCTATTATATATATTCTTCACTTACTTATCTGAGTGCTTGCTGGGTACTTATTGTCATACTACACATTGGCTACTCAACTGTGGATTAACTGGTTTATGCAATAAGTGGTATTCTCAACCAGTAGGCTAATGCTCAGTTTCAATAACAGCAGACATTAAATGCACCACAT
This sequence comes from Ciona savignyi, assembly GCA_000149265.1. Classification (NCBI taxonomy): domain Eukaryota; kingdom Metazoa; phylum Chordata; class Ascidiacea; order Phlebobranchia; family Cionidae; genus Ciona; species Ciona savignyi. The sequence continues at coordinate 140,494 of CH002797.1, forward strand.
ACGCAACAGCAAAACATTATACAAACAGCCAATGTAAACCATGAAAGAAATAGGCTTTTCCCACCGCATAGTCTAATCTTTGATTGATGGCTGGTTTATTTATATAAATTGCTGGCAGTTACAGTTTAATGCATTCTGTTATAGTTTTCTTGTTCTGTCTTCAAAGTAAGCTGTCACCATGTACATTGGTCCAGTAAGGCTATATGACAAGTGTTATGCTAAGTCTCCATAAAAAAAACGAAAATACAACGCTCCTGCAGGCGCTTCTGTTACTAATTCACCTCTAAACTGGCACATGATTGTATACAATTCATATAGGCACGAAATCTCAACAACGTCAATGACGTAATACGGGAAATCCCCTAACATAAAATGAAATGCATTTTTGCTCATAACTCTTTAACAAAAAAATATTGGAAGAAACTGATTTGATTTTTGAAATCAGCGTAGTTTTTTCCATTTATTAAGATATTCTTAAAATTGACTTCAGTTCCCCTTTAATTTTGTCAATCTGACGCTACAAGAAAAGGAGACTAATTTGATTCATTGTCACGAAAAGTTGTCGGCATTTAACATGAAGCTGATCCTGTGGCATTCCAAATTGCAAAACAAAAACTTTGCTCCATTTCCACATCTCAATGCATTTCTTGATGAAAATGAACTTGACGTCAACGAAGGTATTCTCGAGGTCATGACATGCCACATTTTCATTCTTCGTGAAGAAATTCTGCACTATTTCCCTGACTTGGAAGATTTTGAAAAGCATAGTAGATTTGTAAGCAACCCTTTTGGAACGAGCGCTGGAGATCTGCCTTCACAAGATAACTTACTTCATGAACAGTTTATTGATTTGGTGAATGATGGAAATGCGAGACGCTTATTTAGTGAAAAGTCTTGCAGTGACTTTTGGATTGAAATGGCACAAAGCTACCCTGACATTTCGAGGATGGCATTGAAAGTACTAATCCCATTCCCAACAACATATGAGTGTTAATCTGCATTTTCAGCCCTACTTGCAATCAAGCCTAAAGCTAGAAACTGACTGGATGCAATTCACGACATGAGGGTTGCGTTGTCCACAACTGAACCAAAACTTAGCCGAACTGATAGAAAAGAAGCAAGTGCACCCATCACATTGATTCCATTAAAAACAACGTGTTGTTTTGTGTTTATTTGTGTGTTTATTTTTCGAGGGGATCGTGAGTCATTAAAAAAATTGCTAGGGGACCGTTGCGTAATTTTTTTTTAAAAGTTTGTGAACCGCTGGGTTAGATACACACGAATAAAGAATAGGTTTTAATGAGCTACAAATGGCTATATACAAAATAGTGCATAACAATGTTAGGGTACTGAAGAGTACATTTAAATGATATGCAGTCTCCTTGCATCATGGCGACGAATTCTAAAAATATGTGTCAAATTAGATACATATACCAACTCTATACAAAAACGGTCTTGGTAACGAACCTATGTACGGTTCGAAACCTGGTAAAAATATCTTTAAGGCTCGACAGACTAAATGCTAAGACATGTTTTAAAAGTTCAGCCGAACCATAAATCGAAAGGTCGTGGATTCGAAACTGGTAGAAAGTTCCTGGTTGTGCTTAAAAATTAAAGCGACGTAATCTCATGGTTTTGTTCTGTACCAATTTAATGTTTTAGTACTGAATTTTACCACCGCAACAGTAATACTGCCGTGGGTCTTTAGAGGTCAAGGCATAATTCAATCTTAATCAGTCACACCCACTGTAATACTTTATTAAGCAAAAAATTACCAGATTTCGAACGTTTAAATATAAACTGCATATTCTTATTGGCATTGTGTGCGCAATACATGCCTTGCTAAACCTAGATTCCGCCCTAAGAAACCAACCTTGGTAATCGATTCTTCCATCCCCATCCTTGTCAGCTTCCTTCATCATGGCTGAGACCTCCTCATCCGTGAGCGGTTCTCCAGTTCCCTGCATCACATACTTCAGCTCCTCCCATTCAATGTGGCCGCTTCCGTCCTGCCCACAGAAGAACATAGATGAGTATGACATTAATCGAATATCGTTGCTCGGTCAGTAAACAACCTATGTTTAATTAACAGTTTATTTGGCATCGTAATTTTTATTTTGTTAATAACGTAAACGCCGTTCACACACTGGCAATCGTCAGATCATCTCGCGCCCATCGTCTGGTTACCCAAGCTCTTGTAGTTTGTTTTGTATGAATATGACTTTTATTTAATTTTGGTAAATCATATAAGGTTTAAAACGAACTTATAAAAATATTTATATTTAACTTGGTAAATTATATTAGTCCATTGCGTTCAGACAATGAACGTCAAGTGCATTGGCGGAAAACACAAGAGACCAGCTATTCGAAACGAAAACCCATAAGCTAAAATGCAGTCAGACTTATAGCTTCGACAACTTCAAATATTAATTCGTGTAAGAAATTCCTCATGGGCAGCCTATATCTTATCAAAGACTCTAAAAGCATTCGCCAACTCTTGATTTCTCGAACACTCGGTCTCTCTTTGATTCACGACATCAGCTATTTTCGTTTGTCCTCGTGCTGCAATGTTATGTATTTTCACCAAGAACAATTTCAAACCCTTTCTAGTCACAATAAACGCATTTTAAACTAGATAGTTCGTGTTAGCCACCACTATTTATAAAACCAATTATCACCGTAAACTATATGTTTCTGCAAGCAGAACAATGGGTTCCCGAGTTACCAATCCAAACTGTATGTTTTGGGAATGAAGTATTTACGTTGGTAAAGACAAAAAATAATAAAAACAATTAAAAAATGATTTCATTTCCTAAATGTTCAACTCTATGGAAACAAGGCGATGTCTGTCGGACATGACACAAAAATAAAATAAACAGAGTAAAATCAAAAAGTAATCCCTTCGGATTCAAGCCGTAATAAGCATTATTTCCTTACTTTTCCAACGGTTCAAAAAGTCTTTTAAAATGATCCAAGATAGATTTCGTGTCGTTCGGTCGTTTTATTAACATTTCTGTTTGATGGCGGAATAATTCCTTAAGCTGGAGAGCCGTTTGCAAAGAATTTCTAATTAACAGTTTGCTCTTTTCATTAAAGTCCAGATTATTTTTGTTGCCATCCTTTTCCGGGGGCTGAGTGTGTTTGGTTTCCACAATATGCTGGGTTGTCGTGGGTTGATTTGTTGTCGTGGGGGTTGTAACTTTGGTCTGCCGCAATTGTGCCGCACTTGTTGTTGTGTCAAGGACGGTCTTTTCGCGCAGTTTCACAATTATCTTCCCATTATCGTATCTGTGGAAAGAAGATGGCGTCGATTACACAGATGTAGATATTGCTTTGTGTTGATGCTTTGATTGTATCGTGACAGTTGAATTATTTTCACGCATATTCTCCGTTTAATTCTTTACATATACAGTGCATGGTCACAGTGCACAATACACACGTATGCGCCAAACTTATTTATGGGTCCCATTTAAAAAATTGGGACACATATTGGTTTTGTCCGTTTTTTTTTCGTTTTTTTTCGTCAAACGCTTGACAGGCATGGCATGTCGCCCCGACATCTATCAGAAGGAATAATGGAATCGCAATGAGACTTCGCCATTTGTTAGACAACATGGTCTAGATGAACAGAAACCAACATTTTGGGAGGGAAATAAAACCAGGGGAATTCCCCTGGGACGTTAAAAACCAAAACGCTATTTTTTTCTAAAATAATAGCTATTTTGGGCATAGCGCTTGAACGACAGCTCCAATTTGAATCAAATTTGGTGAAATGTAAGTGCATTAGTCACTGATTTAACACTTAGAAGAAATTAAAAATTTACCTAGGGAAATACCCTAAACAATAAGATTTTGTTCTCAAATCATGATTGTGACAAGCACGCCATGTCGCCCCGACATACATCTGAAGAAATAATGGAATCGCAATGAGACTTCGCCATTTGTTAGACAACATGGTCTAGATATACAGAAACCAAAATGTTGGGTGATAAATTCAGGGGAATTCCCCCGGAACGTTACAAACCAAAACGGTATTTTTTTCTAAAAAATGTGACTTTTTTGGACATAGCGCTTGAACGGAGGTTACAATTTAAATAAGATTTGTGGAATATAAGTGCATTAGGCACTGATTTAACACTTCGAAGAAATAAAAAAAGTACTTAGGGAAATACCCTAAAAATAAGATTTTGTTCTCAAATCATGATTGTGACAAGCATGCCATGTCGCCCCGACATCTACCAAAAGGAGTAATGAAATCGCAATGAAAATTTGACATTTGTAAGAGAACATAATCTAGATACGAAGAAACCCAAATTTTGGGAAAAGAATCAAGGGGAATTCCCCTGAGACGTTAAAATCCAAAAGGTTTTTTTTCCAATAAATTAGCTTTTTGGGACATAAAACGCTTGAACGGCTGCTCTAATTTTGATCAGATTTGGCGAAATGTTGGACTATTAGACACTTTGTGCCAATTAAAAGAAAGAAAACATTTACTTAGGGTAATTACGTTGAAAACGACGATATGTTCCTGAATTATGATTGTGACAGGCATGCCATATCGCACTGACAAATCAGACAAGGAGTCGACAAATCAAAGTAAAAGTTTAAGAATTGTTACATAACATGACCCACATATGTAAAACCAGAAACTTATCTACTAAACCTAGGGGAATTCCCTGAAACCATTAAAAACTAAATCGGGCTGTTTTGGCAATTTAGCTTCATTTCACTTCAGCGCTTGAAAAGAAGGTTTAATTGAAAACATTTGTGGTGAAAATGTTCGTAAATTTAAGACGTTTATTCGTTTTTAACTACACATGGAAAAGAAGTTTGGTTTGATAACTCTGGGACCCATGCGTTTATGCTTGCAGAAACAAACTATATATACTCGGTGTATAAAATACAAATTGTGGTTAGGGACCCTGTAGCATGAGTATATGGCCTACAACATGTGGTTTACAAATAGTGGTGGTTAAACACGTGGTTGACACTCTCTAGTTATTAATAACTTCTAATGTCCCCAATAATCTGCACAATGTTACCAGGATAGTAGATCTGTGTAATAAACGTCAAGACCGCAGTTTCATGAATAACGGATTTGTAAGATAACGAAATAATAATTCATATGGAAAATGCACAGTAACCACCACGATATAACACATATACTACAATATAAACTAAAGAGAGTTTCAATCACGTATTTAACCACCACTGTTTGTAAAACACATGTTGTATGCCATATAATTATGCTACTGCTACAGGGTTCCTAATCACATTTTGTGTCTTATACAATGAATATGAAGTTTTTTTTTTTTTTTTTTTTTTTTTGAATATACGTATGCCATATATTCATGCTACAATGTCCCTAACCACAATTTGTATTTTATACACTGAGTATGTACTTTGTTTCTGCAAGCATAAACGCATGGGTCCCATAGTTATCAGACCAAACTTCTTTTCCATGTGTAGTTGAGAAAAGAATAAACGTCTTAAATATACAATCATTTAACCACAACTGTTTTAAGTTAAAGCTTTTTTTTAAGCGGGGGGGTAAAATAGAGCTAAATTTTCAAAATACCCCGATTTCATGGTTTTTGGGAAGTCCCCTGGGTTTAGTGAATAATTTTCTGTTTTACATATGTGGGTCATGTGATGTAACAATTCTTAAAGTTTTATTCCGATTTATCGACTCCTTGTTGGATATGTCAGTGCGATATGGCATGTCTGTCACAGTCATAATTCAAGATCGTATTTTCGTTTTTAAGGGAATTACCCTAAGTAAATGTTTTCTTTCTTTTAATGAATTGACTAAGAGTGTTTAATGGTCTAACATTTTACCAAATCTGATCAAAATTAGAGCAGCCGTTCAAACGCTATGCCCCAAAAAGATAATTTATTAAAAAAATGTTTTGGTTTTTAACTCTCAGGGGAATTCCCCTGGATTCATTACCCAAAAGTAAAGTTTCTGCAATTTAGACCATGTTCTCTTACAA
>CH002797.1:146586-171656 GCA_000149265.1 Ciona savignyi
TTCCATTTCTCTTTTTAGTAGATGTCGGGCGCCATGCCATGCATATGTTGCTATTATGATTTGAGAAAAAAAAATATTTTTTAGGGTATTTTATTAGGTAATCTTTTTTATTTGTTTTAAGTGTTAAATCAGTGACTAATGCACTTACATTCCACCAAATCTGCTTAAAATTGGAGAATCTGTTTAAGCGCTATCCCGTAATTATAGCTATTTTTTAAGAAAAAAATACGGTTTTGATTTTTGAGGTCTCAGAGGAATTTCCCTAAATTTACTACCCACAATTTTGATTTCTGCACATCTAGACCATGTTGTCTAACAAATGTAAAATTTTATTTGCGATTCCATTACTCCTTTTGGTAAATGTCGAGGTGAAATGGCATGCTTGTCACAATCCTGATTTGAGAACAAAAACCTATTTTTGGGGGTATTTTCCTAAATAATTTTTTTATTTTTTTAGGTGTTAAATAAGTGACTAATTACTTACATTCCACCAAATCTGATTAAAATTGGAGCAGCCGTTCAAGCGCTATGCCCAAAAAAACTAAAAATTTTGAAAAAAAATACCGTTTTGATTTTTCACCCCCCAGGGGAATCCCCTTAGGTATATTACCCAAAATTTTGGTTTCTGCTTATCTAGACCATGTAATCTAACAAATGACAAAGTTTCATTGCGATTCCGTTATCCTTTCTGGTAGATGTCGGAGCCACAATCCATGGTGTCACAATCTTAAGTTAGAAACATATCTTTATATTTATGGTATTTACCTAGGTTAATATTTTGTTTCTTCTAATTGGTAACGCAGTGGCTAACACTCTACTATTTTACCAAATCTGGTCAAAATTGGAGCAGCCGTTCATGCGCTATGCCTAAAAACGCTAAAATTTTGGGAAAAAATACCGTTTTGGTTTTTCACCTCCCAGGGGAATTCCCCTAATTATATTACCCAAAATTTTGGTTTCTGCTCATCTAGACCATGTGATCTATCAAATCACAAAGTTTCATTGCGATTCCCTTATCCCTTCTGGTAGATGTCGGGGCCACAAGCCATGTCTGTCAAGCGTTTGACGAAAAAAAAAGAAAAAAAAGAAAAGAAAAAAAACGGTCAAAAACAATATGTGTCCCAATTTTTCAAATGGGACCCATAATTACTAACTATGTCTTGGGTTGGAGGAATATCATACTTTTGCACTGAATTAGGATAATATGTTGTAGTAACAAAAATGCTGCATGTTTAAGATCTAATGCTCTTGGGAAGAAAATGTTCAGCCCGAAAGGAGTTATTTTCACCAAAGAGTTAACAAGGATTTATCAAGGGTTATCTTTATCGAAAGTAAGCAAGGAAATCACTAAAATATATCGCAAATAGCACAATAGTTAATAATGGGACAAAAAAGAAAAATGAAGAAAGCCGATCAGAAAAAATCCAAAAAATTGAAAAACCGAAACAATTTAAAACTTCATGTAAAGAACCCAGCGGATTAATGGGTTCTACTAAATTGACGGAACGTGTCTATCATACACAACACACTGCAATAGCTCCGGTAACCCGACGATGGGCGCGAGGTGATCTGACGATTGCCCATGTGTTAACCCCCTTGGTTTTTCCATTCACGAAGATAAACATGAATATCCTATTCTAACATAAGTTTAAAAATCTCTGAATAACATTGTTCTCCAGGACCTCATGAAACGCGATCTGAAAACCCAAGATGCAATCGAACAGGAAAAAGGACGACTTGTCAAGTTCACAGAGGAGAAGAACAATGAGATATTGTCGTATAACAATCAGCTCGCCCAGTTGCAAACCCGGCTTGACCAAGCTCAGAGCTAAGCTGTGAAATGGGAAGCAAGTGGACTCACATACAGGTAGATATTCGTATTTAATATTACAATAAAGAAATCAGTTATGCCCAACAAAGTTATTGTATCAATATCAATTAATTTTACCTAAAAAATACTGCTTGGTGAAATTAATCTAAATATACACATATGTGTATTTAATTTTTTAATTGCATTTAAATTTCCAAATTACATTAACGTAGTTGTATTACAATATAAGTTATAACGTTTATCCTAAATAGTAAAGTGTAAGGGGTGTTATCACACAGGTGATTGTCAGATTACCTCGCACTCATTGTTAGGCTACCAGAGCTACTGTTGTGCATGATTAAGATGTTGCTACTGTTGAACAGAACATCTGGTTCATCCAATGTTTGTGAAGTACATGGCATAAGTACACATTCAACCAATCCGTGGTTGGTTTTGATCCTAAATAATTGGGCTCCATAATGACCACCCATGCTCCTGCCAATTGGGTAAACATGCTGTGACCAAACTAAAGTCCGAATCAACAGAAATATTAACTGTTTATGATATGAGATGCTGGTTTGGTGTAAAATCAAAGGTTTAGTTATTTTTTGGTTTCAACAATGAAAACACGAAGCGGGACTTTTGGTAAAAAGTTGGATATATTGAAAAATTGCACTACAGGGGCCTGTAGATGCTGAGCAGCTGCAGGATGCTCCACACGATGCTGATTATAGAACACTTATATCAATAAACAAGCAGATCCTTGTGTCTGTTGGGTCACAGTAGTCCATAAGTATTGTATGGAGCTGGAATGAGAACTTCCTTTACTTTATGCGCTGGGAACAAACCATGCAGATGAGTTCGTCGGTTGTACCCGCCGATGAGGTAGCCATGCTCCATGAAGAACATGACTTGAAGATCATCGCCGACTCTCAATTCAATTTCGCAAGTCCATTTCCTCATGTGAGCGAAATATTCGCGCCCTTGTGTGTTATTGCACATGGCGGATGGGGGTGGCTTGTGGTCCATGGTCGCTACTTTCTTGTGGCCGATTTCTCCCCAGTAATTATAGGAATCATCCAGGTTTGCGATACTGAACGTCGGGTCCATGGGCAATGTTTGTCGCAGTTCATAAATCGTCCTTCCAACCTGAAAAATAAAGTTTTAAACAAAAAGGGAATAAATGGTGCAGGTTTGTACTGTTTATGTCAACTTTAATTGAGTTGCTTTGATTTAAAAGATTAAATTCCACAACATTGAAGAAGTTGGTCCAATAACAGATGACGGTTCTCCAAATATTCAATGATCGCGCGAATTGCAATTTTTTTACCGAGCCAAGTTTTGCACCCACGATGGGCTCGTGTATGGGTCCCGTTAACCATTCGGCCACACGGCCGTACGCAAATCGCCCCTTTTTTATTTATTTAATTATTAAATTTTTTTACCAGGTTAAGTTTTGAACCCAAGATTGGCTCGTCCCTTACACCGTTTTTTTTATATATAGTTGGCATGTGTATTGACCACGTTAATCTTTAGTCCACACGACCGCACCACAAATAGTAACTCACGTTCGAAGAGAGAGTGACCACGATGAAATCGCTATCTTTCAACGCAAGTATGTCGTACAATATGCCCGCTAGTGCGGCGCTGCTGGATCGGTTCTGGGGATTCCCCGATGATTTCCTAGGAGCAGTGACGAACGTGTAGCTCGGGTACCTGAGTGGTGAATAACATTTGTTCAACCGCGATAGTGGGTAGTGACGTCACATACTTGGTATTCGCCTCTTTGATCACTTCCGGTTCGTCTGTGGCGAGATAAACACGTCGGATCACTTTATCGCCGGGATGGCGCATCTCATAACGGTCGAACCACCGGATCACGTGGTCCATGTACCGTTCCAACGCTAGGGGGGGTGCTTCGGTATGTTTGTCGGTTCGTCTCACGTGGATACTGCGGGGAGAGAAGCGTGAGAATATCGATCCGTGGTTTGGTGTTTAAATTCCGCGACTACAAGTGAGGCGCATCAGGGCTCCATGCTGTGGCCATCATGACATGGTACGGTCGTGTGGCCGAATGGTTAACGCGACCTATACATGTACCAAATCACATACAAACACGGTCGTGTGGCCGAATGGTTAACGCGACCGATACATGTACCAAATCACATACAAACACGGTCGTGTGGCCGAATGGTTAACGCGACCTATACATGTACCAAATCACATACAAACACGGTCGTGTGGCCGAATGGTTAACGCGACCGATACATGTACCAAATCACATACAAACACGGTCGTGTGGCCGAATGGTTAACGCGACCGATACATGTATCCAAATCACATACAAACACGGTCGTGGGGACGATTTCATTATGGGTTCGAAACTAAGCCCGATAAAAATATCTTCTATTAGTGTTCAATTGTAAACTAAATAATATGTTTAAATGTTTCACCGAGTAAAATTTCCATGTGCGCCGGTAATAAGCGACAACTTCTCTAAAAGTCATAATGACTTTATGGTGCTCAATAAAATAAATATGCTGCTAAGCATGGCAAATGGTACGATATGTATGAGCATCTATATAAGCTAATGTGTTTGTACTCAACGGGCGCCAAGCATCAAGCTTGTTCCGCTGATTATCACTGTTACAACAGTCAAACCATGTGATTTACACAATCGTGTTAACTGTCGTTACCTCTCAAACGTCATACCCGTTTATTTTAACATTAAACTAATAAACACACAGGTCATCAAACTTATTCTTATATGTATGTGATTTCCAGTATAATGTTAGAATATGAAAAGCTTACCCCACTATCGGATGATTAAATCTAATCTTCTTTTTAAACGATTCATAATCAGCTAAAGCCGATTTTTGTAGCCGAAGAAAATAACTTATGACGTGTCCTGTCCACCAAACTTTGGGATCAGCGTGTACACGTTGTATGCGTGGTAGTATCCTATCCGGGACTGTCCCGGGCCTGAATAGTGGGTGGCTCGTGAATGGACCAGTTATATTGAACGTTACCACCTCCTGTGTTCCTATAGTGGTCAAGTTGCCGAAGAGAGCTGTGACAAACACATATATTATGCGACCGGTTAGCTTGGTATAGGTTAGTACGGCGCATTTTAAGGCGAAAGGTTGCAAGTTTGAAACTGGTCAGCTAGTCGGTTGTGTCCTTGGGCAAGGCACTTTACGGACATTGCCTGAACCCAGCGGATTAATGGGTTATACTAAATTAATAAAACGTGTAAATCATACACAACGCACTGCAATAGCTCCGGTAACCCGACGATGGGCGCGAGGTGATCTGACGATTGCCCGTGTGTTAACCCCCTTGGTTTTCCCATTCACGGGGATAAACATGAATATATCCTGCCCCCGACCCCTATATGCACGTAACTTATAATAATCCCACTCACGCTTCCAGTGGATAGCTTGCGCAAAATTAGTTCTATTGACGCAAGTGTCGCTGGCATATTTGAACGTGGACCCCAACCCGGGATAAGTGGTTTGTTGGTTCAAGTCATACTGCATTGATCGTCCTTCACCAACCGCTAGGAACATACACGATCCGTAGTCGTGCATCATACATCCAAACCCGCACGTTTTGTGTATGACCGAACAATGCAATTTCTTCGCCTTCGCGCAATCCTTTGGATTCTGCAAACAAGATTCAATTGATGGATTAAATCTCTCGTTAAAAATGAGGAAATTACCTGAGATTTGTAGATCATGGTTTGGGCGATTTTATTCAGTTCCTTTATTTCCTCAAGGTCGCCTTTCGTCAAGATGTTGAGCAGAGTTTCCAAATCGAAGCGAAACGAACTGTGGAAGAATCTTATTTTAGTTTAGTTTAGCAATCAATTATGGTTTAGGTATAATTAGAAGTGGCCGCTCAACCATCATAAAATAAACAAATATTTATAAAAATTTAAACTATAAGCCTCGAGCAAAAGTTTGCGGGAAAGGTGGTTAAGACAACTTGGAAATGTCCACGATAAACAAAACTGTATGTGGATAGCTGGATAGTTCATGTTAGCCACCAATATTTCAAACCCCATTTTCACCGTAAACTATATGTTTCTGCATGCAGAACAATGGGTTCCCGAGTTACCAATCCAAACTGTATGTTTTGGCAATGAAGTATTTGCGTTGGTAAAGACAAAAAAATAATAAAAACAATTAAAAACGATTTCATTTCCTAAATGTTTAAATTGAATGGAACAAGGCGATGTCTGTCGGACATTCCTGTCACGAGCGTGACACAAAAGAAAAGAAAAGAAACAGAGTAACATCAAAACTCGTTCCTTTCGGATTCAAGCCATAACAACTTAGTATTATTTCCTTACTTTTCCAACGGTTCAGAAAGTCGTTTAAAATGATCCAAGATGGATTTCGTGTCGTTCGGTCTTTTCATTAACATTTCTGTTTGATGGCGGAATAATTCCTTCAGCTGAAGAGCCGTTTGCAAAGACTTTCTAATTAAGAGTATGCTCTTGTCAGCAAAGTCCAGATTATTTTTGTTGCCATCTTTTTCCGAGGGCTGAGTGTGTTTGGTTTCCACAATATGCTGGGTTGTCGTGGGTTGAGTTGTTGTCGTGGGGGTTGTAACTTTGGTCTGCCGCAATTGTGCCGCACTTGTTGTCGTGTCAACGACGGTCTTTTCGCGCAGTTTCACAATTATCTTCCCATTATCGGTACCTGTGGAAACAAGATGGCGTCGAATACACAAATGTAGATATTGCTTTGTGTGTGATTTTCTATGTTGATTGTATCGTGACAGTTGAATTATATTCACGCATATCCTTCCTTTAATTCTGTACATATACAGTGCATGGCAGCATTACACGTACATGATCAAGCTTATTAATACTTCTAATGTTCCCCAAATATTGTACAATGTTACCAGGATATATTTGTGTATTAAATTTTAAGGCAGCAGTTCCATAAATAACAGATTTGTGAGATAACGAAATAATAATTCATAAGGATTATGTACAGCGATCATCACGATATAACGCAAATACTACCATATAAATACGACCAAAAAGGGACAATATATATATATATATATATATATATATATATGGACTATGTAGAGAGAAAACTATATTCTGGTTATCTTGCATATTTGAATATTTTCAGCTTATGGAATTTGGTAGACTATTCCATTTAAAAGTATACCATGCTACCTAAGAATAAGTGGCAGCTAAACAAACAATATCATCGACTTACCGGACGATCCTGTGATAATATAACACCCCAAATATGACGATGAACACTAGTGATCGAAATATCCACTTTGCGCGATATAGATTGCTTATCGCGGCTGCTGAGCTCATAATTACCTTTGTATAAGTTCGAGAATACAACGCTACGTGCTCAATACCTCCCGAAGCTGTCGATTGACGATCGATGCGCAAGCTGTATGAGATACGTGGCGAGCACAATACAACCGATCGTTTCCGCCATAATACACCTCCATTGTCACTAATATATATTGCAAATGGCACAATAGTTGATAATGGGACAAAAAAGGAAAATAAAGAAAGCCGATCTGGTAAAATAAAAAAAACATAAGAATTTAAAACTTGATGTAAAAACAATGGAGTGCTACCGCTGCCGTTTGTAGCTAAGCTTTTCGGCAATTTTGTTACAGAATGTTGTTTGAGACTGTGGGGCAGGTATTTTTCAGGTCGTCCGACCCAATTCCCAGGATGCGCTGATTAGATAGATATCCATTCTTCATATGTTAACACGTGGCCATATCCCTAACCTTAGGCTGACGGCGATTCTCCGTTAAGCAGACCAGAAACCGGTTGATTGCGCATTGTAAATTGATTATTTATTTGGACGTTTGGCTTTGTTGAACTTGTTCGTGTCGTTGAACTTGTTCGTAGCGTCAGGGACGTGGTGAAAGCTGCTTAAAGCGAAAGTTCAATGACATCACCAACCGTCGTTTGATGGCTCGTTATTACAGAAATTTATAGATTCTGATTTATGGTGATCTGTTTAACCATAGAGTACTAATATATAGAGTGGACACTCGCGCAATTGGTTCAGACGCGCCACGCTTCATGTACATTTGATCACGTGGTCATATTCGCTCATGTTTACAATGCAAATGATAGCAAAAGCTGGACAGAATGTTAGTAAACGGCAAGATATTAGGGCTTTGGCGTTTATTCCAAGTAGTTAATTTACCGGCGGGCATAGGTGAGTTAACTTAATTATAATGTTATTTTCAGATAACGCACTGTTGCGTTCTAATTTAACATATTTATCACCAAACTGTTCGTTTTTCATATTTCTGTCACACAGTTCGGAAATATTTCGTTTAAAACGCAACACCTATATAATCTAACCAAAATTATTCTTTGTTTAGGAGATTCATCAAAATGTGACAACATTAAAGTGGGCATATGAATGATGAATGAAGAGTGTGGGTCTGCTTATTACAAGATTGCATAGACAACTTAAATCATCTGGGATTATTTTGCCCCATGGAATGGTTTACTGAGGTCCAGAGTTTACTGTGAACTAGACTCTATTTATTGTGACATTACATTTTTATTTGACACCTCAACATTTAAACCTAGATTTTATTTTGTTGATTTTTAAAGAGTGAAGCCAACACCTGCCAACCAGGAGAAGAAATATGCATTATTTTACCAACCATTGTTTGGACAGTGGTATTTTGAAGCTGTTTTTATTGCAATTTACTATTATTCTTTTGCAGGAAAATAAATTTATGGTTTTGTCTCGACCTACTGGACCTTTTCTTTAATAAGCCAGTGCTTAAGCCCACACTAAGTATTTAGAGGAACCAATTTTATGCTTCTATATAGATCCAGAAGCTAGAGTGGACTAGAAATTTTAATAAATGTTGTATGAATATGCTAGCTTGAGGTCTGCATGTAAACATTGACTGTACTTGAAACATACACATTTCCGTTTGGCAAATTATTACCATGCAGTATTATGACACAAAACTTTAAATAGAAAACTTATTATGTAAGTTTGTTTATTTTTAATTTTATGCTGACATCAAAATTTAACAATAACACATTTACAGTACACAGCAAAGTTGTGAAAAATAGATCCTGTAAATTGGGAATGGGAGTGTAAATTGTGCAGTGTAAATTGGGAATGGGAAAAGATTTACAATAAAAATGTTGTAAAAGACACAAAAATATTCTACTTCGCTGAGTAAATTCAGAATTTCTTGTGTTTTTTTTTAGCCATTTTCAGTAAATACTCAGCCAGATATTCCAGAATACCTAAAAATAAACATTTTGACATGGATAGACAAAAATAAAGTAATACAAAGCATGTGGTGACATATAGTTTAAGCGATTCAAGCGATCCAAGCGGTCCTGTAGTATTTAGAGGTACCGGTGGTAAGGGACCTACCATTTTTTGTGGCATCAAAATCAGCAATTGTGGCTTATTTTATCATGATTTTCTTCAGGTAATTCAGCAGATCACATAAACACATTTCTGGTTCTTGCTTAACTAATTGAATATCTTCATCAGGGTTGCCATTTGGCCTTTTTCACGGCGAAATTTGGCCTTACCAAAATCGTCCCGGACGCAAAAAAAAACTAGTTTGGCCGTGCGGACAAATCTGGCCGAATTTGGCGGTATAAGCATATTGTCAAGTTTTTGGCCGAAACGTCATATTTTTACGCTAAACCTTTTTTTTAACGCTAAATTGGAAATAAAGAGAAAAATATATATGTAAATAAATTAATGATATCAACTGTCTCATTCCCAAATCACAAAGTTTTGGTTTTTAACCTTCCAGGGGAATTCCCCTTGATTTTTTACCCAAAATTTTAGTTTCTGCATATCTAGACCATGTTGTCTAACGAATGGCTAAGTTTCATTACGATTCGATTATTCCTTCTGGTAGATGTCGGGGCGCCATCCATGCCAGTCAAACCTTTGACAAAAAAAAAACGAAAAAAAAACGAAAAAAACGGACAAAAACAATATGTGTCCCATTTTTTCAAATGGGACCCATAATGACATGCTGCGTGTGAATTGATCTGGTTAGTTTTTTCTCTGCATTTAGGAAAGGGGGAAAACTTGCAGTTTCAAATAGGATGTTCTATATGGTTTGCCCGCGCCAATCATTTGGCCTCGCAATCGCTTGTATACATACAGTTTTTTTAAATTATAAGTAGTTTTTTTTTTGTTTCATCTAATGTTTATAAAAGGAAACGATGCATACTTAATGAAAAATAAACCATAAATAATAAAAGCATATATCTATATTAAATGACATGTTATAGATATAAAATGTTATAGAGAAATGAACTGTAAGCTTCAAATACAAAAGCCGACGTACAAACATCCTTCGCCGACCTGTAAAAATGCGCCTCTGCCTCTTAAAGACACAGGATTGTATTGGATACGAATATAAACTAGAGAGTGTCAACCACGTGTTTAACCACCACTATTTGTAAAACACATGTTGCATGCCATATATTCATGCTACAGGGTCCCTAACCACATTTTGTATTTAATACACAGTGTATGTAGTTTTTGTTTCTGCAAGCATAAACGCATGGGTCCCATAGTTATCAAACCAAACTTCTTCTCTATGTGTTGTTAAAAAAAGAACAATCGTGTTTTACAAAGATATCATCACAAATGTTTTAAATTAAAGCTTTTTTTCAAGTGCTGTATTGAAATGAAGCTAAATTCCTAAAACAGTTCGATTTAGTTTTCCATGGCTTCGGGGAATTCCTTATGGGCTTGGTACATAAATTTCTGTTTTTACATATGTGAGTCATGTTAACTATCAATTCTTAAAGTTTTAATCCGATTTAACGAATCCTTGTTGAAGGTGTCAGTGCAATGTGGCATGCTTGTCACAATCATGAGTCAGGAACATATTTTTGTTTTTAAGGGAGTTACCCTAAGTAAATGTTTTTTTTCTTTTAAGTTACACAGGGTGGCTAACGATCTAGCATTCCACCAAATCTGATCAAAATTAGAGCAGCTGGTTAAACGCTATGTTCCGAAAAGCTATTTTGTTTAGAAAAATAACCGTTTTGGATTTTAACGTCTCCGGGGAGTTCCCCTAGATTTATCACCCACAATTTTGCTCCTGCGTATCTAGACCATGTTGTCTAACAAATGACAAAGCTTTATTACTATTTTATTATTCCATTTGGTAGATGTCGAGGCGTCATGCCATGCCTGTCACAATCATGATTTGAGAACAAAATCTCATTTTTTAGGGTATTTTCCTAGGTAATTTTTTTATTTCTTCCAAGTGTTAAATCAGTCACTAACACAATTACTTTTCACCAAATATGATTCAAATTAGAGCAGCCGTTCAAGCGCTATGCCACAAAAAGCTAAATTTTTAATAAAAAATACCGTTTTGGTTTTTAACTTCCCAGAGGAATTCCCCTTGATTTATCACCAAAAATTTTGGTTTCTGCATATCTAGACCATGTTGTCCAACAAATAGCTAAGTTTCATAATGATTCCATTATTCCTTCTGGTAGATGTCGGGGCGCCATGCCATGCCTGTCAAGCCTTTGACGAAAAAAAAAAGAAAAAAAAACGGACAAAAACAATATGTGTCCTAATTTTTCAATTGGGACCCATAACAATATATGTCCCAATTTTTCAATTGGGACCCATAATAAGATCAGCTTAGGCTAAGCAATTCTAAATTTTACTGAATACGAATAAGGGGTTTTGACGGTGTATGCTTCTAGGCAGCATACAATGTCAGAACCCGTTATTCGTATTTATTTCAGACAACATTTAATACCGTTTTTTATGGCCTTTCATTTTATAAATAATTCCTTTGGATTATTAGCGTTCATCCATGCAATTAATCACAGTACTGAGTGCGCGGACATTAAGACCAGTGCTTTGTTTAAAAAACATGCATTTTATTTACACATTGTAGTAGCCACCACATACACAAGATGTTTATAAGGTTTGGGTATTCTAACAAAAGGAAATACAAACGGATCTATGAGGCAAAATTTCTAATTTCATGAAGTGTTGTTAATTCAGCCGTATTATGGCAAATCTTGAAACGCGTTGTATATTGGACCCAGAACAAACAATATTAAACATTAATTAATGTCCAACTTATGAATTTATGCAATTATTTATACATCCTTTCATATGGTTGTGTTTACCTTCATATCTAACAAACCAAAAAATATCAAATATGTGAAAGTCGGTAACTGCACTGACAAACAATTTCGTTTCAACCAGCTATGTTAAAGATGGCGTATAACCAATTTAGACCTCTATGAACGGGCGGATGTGACGAGTGGTACCCTCCACGAGTCTTTGTTTTTAAACGAGTGTTTTGCTGAGTAACAATGGTGGTGATTCCCCAATGTTTGTTTGGTTGAAAGCAGCATGTGCTAGGCTGCGCGCCGGTAATCTCGTTTAGCTGTAAAGTTTTGTAATCATGAAGCAGTGCTTTGTTATATAAAGGTGTTGATTGTGCATCTGCTAGCTGTTTTGTTGGGAAAAAATTGCCGATGCACGAAGGGTTATGGGCTCAACATTTTTAAACAAAATTTCGTAGGGTTTTGAGTTTAGGTTGCAGATCAAAGCTTCAATTTTAAATTGTGAAAAAATCTAAGACTCTAAGTGAAAAAATCTAAGACTTCCCATATCAGGATTTTGAGTGACAGCCGTTTTTGTGAGGTCAGTTTGCATTGGAGAGATAGGGAGAATAATTAGTTGAGCGCTTGCTAAAGATTAAGGTTAAGGGTAACATTCCCGATTTTGAAGTGTTTTGTATTTTAAAGGGTTTCGTAAGTTGACAAGAATTTACAGCGTCTGTTAAATGCTTTCTTTATTTGTTTTGGGTGACCTTAAAAATAACTGTGGGTTTTATTAATTTTATATTTTCATTTAATTTTCTCGTTTCGATTTAACTAAAATCGTCTTTGCCCGACCTTTATTTTCCTTAATTTTGTGTTCTTTTTGAATTAACATAATTAGCACAAATTATTTTGGGGGTTGTGCCGTCGTTTTTATGTAATTCAAAAGTAGGTAAGGTTGTTGTGTCTTTTTACGTTATCTGCGAAATATCGTAACAACTTAATTTTGATTTTTTCTTATTTGTAACAGCCTAACAAATTTAAACGAACATGGCAGAGGGAAATTCAACTTTACCGCATATTTAAACCGTTGTCACCTTGTGTGGTTAATATAAATAAAGGTACACAATTGTACAAACACTGCACGCCTTTAAGCATGTAACCGAATAGTTTATACCGGTATTAATATTAAAGTATATATTATAAACTCTACCTGTTGGTTGTCCCGTAATGTAATCTGCTGACGCGATAAGAAATATCGCGTAAAATAATAATTTCCAACTCATAGTATTTGCTCTCGTATCTACTCCTATAAAAAATAATTTTGAGCATTTTAGAAAAAAAAGTTGTGAATTTTTTACCTTTTTCACAAATGTTCTCATATAGACTAAAGGCTACGTGAAGTATGTTTACATGGGTGCCCTGGCCACGTTTTTCGGCTACAATGTCTAATTGTTGGCCTTGTTGATGCCCTGTTTACATGACCACCCAAAAGTGGCCAAAAAGTTGGCCTGGCGTCGTTTTTCGGCTGAGGCCATTTTAAGCAACGTGTTCACAAGGCCAATTTTAAAGTGGCCAAAACTGCTGGTTTTGGCAAAAAAGGCCTTGTTTTTGGTCATAGTGACCGTTTTATGTCGGTTTTACCCTTGAAAATAATGTTTGCTCTGATTAGGAAGATATTTGCGCCTATTGCTGGTACTAGTTCTGGCCTGAGGTTTTCCAACTAACAGACCTCAGCCAAAACTCTAATGATTGCAATCCGACTTTTTACAAAAGGTTTCTGTATTGTTATAAGGCAAACTGAGACAGTATAATACATGCGGTCAAACTTATTCTTTATACATGCCTGGAGATATGGCTCCAAGCAGGCAGTGCAGGACCGCATCATAGGACGCGTTTCTAATACTAATTAATGCAATGAGTTTATACACTAAACTTCATCTTGCCACGTATGGCGTAATGTGGAAAGGAATGTATAGGAAGTGTTGTTTCTGAGATTAAAGTCGGTTTTCGCACAGAGGAAATGATTGTCTAGGGAACAGCCGTGCGGCATTAAGCGCCCACTTCAACAATTTTAATATAACTTAACCCTTTGACCACGACGAAAGTTTTGCCGTTTTTGGCAATTTTAAGTAAGGTTGCTTTGACCTCGTTTGCTGCGAATACTGTTGGACTTTTAAATCACTGTCGGCCTCGATCATGCTGGCAGCCTGATCGGCTGAAAACTACCGCGAAGTTCCCATATTTCTTTTGAATATCAAATAACAATTGAAAAACAAAGTCGAAAAAATGAATAAATATCAATAGTAATTAGCAAATATCATATACACATATGTATACATATATCGTTGAAAAATTTAAAAATGACTGGAAAACGCGAAAACAAAGATGGCTACTGCTAGTTGTATTCTCACAGCAACTGGTGTAACAATTTTAACTCCCTAGAACCCAAAAAAGCGATGTTTTACCTAAAAGTCGACTGAATTGTGCAATTTTTTGGGGGCACCTCTCGGTTACATATTTGTCGCCGTGGTCTAAGGGTTAATATATAATGTGAAAAAAAACATTACACAAGCTGCGAAGGCGCTACAGTTGTATACAAATGTTGCAACGATTTTGATGCGCATTGTCTGGTGAATCGTACGCCGGAAATCGAATCACAAACCGGTTGTGACGAGTTTTAAATCAAAATAGCTTTAAGACAAACTACGATATCCATAACAGCGGCAGGTACCTACACAGCTCGTTTGAAATTATATTTTAAGCTTCAATATTTAACGTAATCCACTTACTGCTGTAAGACGAAATGGGCACATAGGTTGTCTATATATTGATATATAAATGGTTCATTGTTCCCCTACGTTTTTTTATGTTAACATGTGTATTTGCTCAATACCGCTAATAACGCCAATAAAAATACTTTTTTTCTGCAACATCTCTGCCGCTGCAGAGATGTGCCTTTCCTTAATATCTAAAGTAGTCGTGTCTGCTGGTGCATGTGACGCACAACGTCACTACATTGACTTGTGACGCAACAATCGCTTAAAACCATAAATATCCTTTTCCACTTAACATCAGATGGAGTAGCATAACGAAATATTATCTTCCAAAATGTAACTTTTATGGTGATAAGTTTGTCACAAAACGTGTGTGCAATGAAATTATTATCAAATTCTATGAATGAATCAATCCATGAGCCCCCTGGAAATTCCCCACAATAATACTTAAAGCGCAATTTCCGAGATTATTTTGGGCCACACCGACACTCCTCGTTTTACAAACACAAATCTTATTATGCCGAACTATTTTGTTTATGATAGAACAACAACTTTATTACTTTCATTTTAAAAAACCAACACTTTTAATACATGAAAATGTACCAAAGGTGACACTTTGAAACAAGTTCTTCTGTATGACTTGATTTTTTAGTGGGTACTGGCATAAAATCCAAAGAAGCGGTTAAGTTAAATTGGACACAAAGACACGTGTGGTAACACAAATGTAGGAATAGGTTTTAATGAGTCACAGATGGCTATAGACAAAGTAGTGCATAACAATGTTGAAGTACAGAAGAGTTTATAAAAATGCTGTGCAGTCTCCTCGCATCATGGCGACGAATTCTAAAGATAAATGTGAAGTTAGATACATATACCAACTCTATACAAAAACGGTCTTGGCGACGAGCCTATATGTTATATAATGTTCGAAACCTAACCTGGTCAAATTCTCTTTAAGGATCGACAGACAATAAATGCTGAGTTGTGTATTAAAATTCAGCCGAACCGTAAGCCGAAAGGTCGTGGATTCGAAACTGTTAAGTTGCTGGTTGGGCTAAAAAAGCGACGTAATCTTGTGGTTTCGTCCTGCACCATTCTAATATTCCTATACTGAATTTTACCACCGCTACAGTAATACTGCAGTGGGGTAGAGCTATGATGTACGGAATTTGTTTTGCGAATTTGCCTTAATTTAGCGGTCAGGTCATAATTCAATCTTAATTACTCACACACACTGTAATACCTACCCTATTAAGCAAAAAATAACAGTTCCTTAACGTTTAAATATGAACAGCATATTCTTATTGTCATTGTGTTTTGCTCAATCCATGCTATAAATGCACATATTGAGTTCCGAAAAACATGCCTTGCTAACCCTGGATTCCGCCCTAAGAAACCAACCTTGGTAATCGATTCTTCCATCCCCATCCTTGTCAGCTTCCTTCATCATGGCTGAGACCTCCTCATCCGTGAGCGGTTCTCCAGTTCCCTGCATCACATACTTCAGCTCCTCCCATTCGATGTAGCCGCTTCCGTCCTGTCCAAGAGAAGAACGTGGAGGATTATTACATTGATCGAATAGCGTTGCTCGGTCAGTAAACAACCTATGTTTAATTAACAGTTTATTTGGCATCGTACGTAAACGGCGTTAACACACGGGCAATCGTCAGATCATCTCGCGCCCACCGTCTGGTTACCAGAGCTATTGCAGTATGTTGTATGATTGAGAAGTTTATTTCATTTTGGTAGAACCTATTATTTTATTGCGTTTAGGCAATGAACGTCAAGTGTCTTATCCAACACATGAGACTCAAACCGGCAACTCATAGGGTGAAAGGCAGTCGCTCTAATAGCTTCGACAACTCCAAGACTAAATCGTGTAAAAAATTCCTCATGAACAGTTTATACCTTATCGAAGACTTTAAAAGCCTTTGCCAAATCTTCTTCGGAGTGTTTTTCTTTATTTTCCGAACACCAGATCTCCATTAGATTCATGAATTCACTCCTTTTCATTTGGCCTCGTGCTGCAATGTTTTTTTGTTATCGAACCCTTGCTAGTCACAACGCTTTTTAAATTACACGCTGAATGGGAATTGATCAAGGTTCGTTTTTTTCTACATTTGGGGAAAGGGAACACTTGCAGTTTCAAATAGGGTTTTCTATATAATTTGCTTGCGCTAATCATTGGATCACGCAATCGATTGGATACAGTTGGACGTGTCTTTGGCCAATGGCATTCAGTTTTATTTCAACCATTTATTAAATGGATTAATGTGACATTCGCTATAAGCCTTGCCCAAAAACACAGCCGACAATCTATAACATCCTCTGCTTGTAGACTCTTGCTCGTACCGCCTGATCTAACATGCAGACGAGAGAGTAACCCCTTATAAAGTGTTGCCCATGGCATCCACTAACCACCAAATAACGTTGTCTTTCTTACGTCTTAGTTTTGCTGCTCTGATCACTTGTTCAATTTCGCTTTGAGTGGGATCCCATCCAAGCAAACTCATGATTCGGTTGAGGTCGGACACTGGAATTTCACCGACGTCTTCCTCGTCAAACATTTCGAAACATTCGTTGAACTCTTTCTCTTCTTTCGGGGAAAGCTTCATCTTGCTATTTGTTATTCTGTGGAGCAAAGAATTGATGGCAATCTAATTCTCTTGGACATTTTAAAAGTTATTTTGCGAGCCAATCACGATATCAAGTCAAGTACTTTGAATGTTGTGACTTGTGATTCGAGTGATTTCTTTGCAATACGCGAATTCCTTACACAATCGAATTATGCTGACATTCTTTAATGTTATTGAATTTACGCTCATGAAAACCCACAAACCGTGTTTTTACCGCTGACGGGCTCGTCACCGTGGCCGTTTTGTATAGCATTGTAGGTTATTTCAAAAGCGTCCATCTAAAGATATAGAATCGTTTGTGTCCATGCGCACAGCAATAAGTTGGTGATGGCTAACCCAGTGGTTCAATAAATTGATCAAAAAACTTTTCAAGACACTGAACTTTTGAAGGCCGACTGTGAGCAATAGGTAATCTGATGATATCCGTGTTATAATGCTGTTCAAGTTCTATAAAGATATATGGAAGCACACACGTCTTCAGCAACTCGGCTGTAGGCACACGGCATTCCAACAACTAATCAATTTCTAACGATACTTAATAGACCATGTTATATTAAATATGTTTTACCACGCACATGGAAGGAAACATACACATCTCCATTAAAAATGAGAATCGTATGTGGGCAACACTGTTAAAAATTCTCCCCTTAACACTGTCGAGAAAACAGAACAAAGGTAAAAATGTGTTTAAACTGATATTTGTTGCCTTATTTATTTAACACCAGTTTTACCGATTAAGATATATCCCATATAAAATTCTAACATTTCTTTAATTACTTAAAACAATTCCGCTTTCGCCAGTCATAAGTCTAAATAGCGGTTCCTTTAAAATAACGAAAGTGTGGTTAAAAACATTAAACTCGCCTTCACAACTTTGTAATTAAGTTAACTCATAGTAACGTAGGCCTACTTCGCGAATTGCGCGGTATGGAAATGTGATTTGACCCGATGTCGAAAGAATATACACAAACCAATTTGTTTGCTAACGATTTAACACTTTTAGTTTACCTTATTTCTTACATTTAGCTATAAATTCTAAGTTTCCATAGACCAAAGAATGCACATTTTTAAGTCAAAATGGTATACGAACGTTTTGATTAATCCTAGACCGTCTAAAAATGTACGAAAGATCGAATACAGGCATTTAAATATAAAATTTTAAATAACTTAAAAAAACAAGGAATAAAAGTAACACAGGATATTTTTAAACACTTTTCCAATATTTGCTTCTAAGTACTTACGTTTCCGAAGCAGTTGTCGATCGCTACAGTGCCTTGCTATCGCAGAGTAAGTGAAGTTGGATGATCGGTTCGTTGGTGTACTGCGCTGCCGTGCCTTATTTGGCATGCCATCCACGCAACAGTTGTCAAGGGAGTTAAGAACTTTATTTAGTCGGCCTTTCGAGATTCTTTAGTGTGCCCAACACTGACGCCATCAGCTATTATGGGAAACGCGTGCATTAATCTGCACGGACTATGTTACACTAGAGTACCACAATTATAGGCGACATCGGCCGTGGCATTCAGTCAAATACATTTCCGCATTACCAACCAAAGTGGGGAAGAACACATTGGTTTGAATCAACAAGTCATTCATAAAACCAATTTACAACTTGCGAATGATTTAAAAACTCCGAAATTACTTCACTTAAACGCCGTGACAGCGGCTGTTGCATTAAAGATGTAGGTTACCATTTGGCGCGAGAACGTCGTAAAATTTAGGACGAGGGCGCGATATTGCAAAGTGCGAACCAACTGGAGTTGTCCCAAAACGTGATCTGGACAGCCCAACTTAAATCCTCATTCATTTCTAAATATTCAACTGTAAGGAAAGTGTAGCAGTAGAGATTGTTTGTAAAGATTATCGGATTAGAGAAAACGCATCAACATGGTAAGTTGTCGCAAGTAGAGTCATATTGCTTTTTTGCATATTATTCCAGCAGAAATCAAATTTGGTCTTTAAAATTGACACTATGCTACCGTCGTGGTAAGAGAAAATAATTATTGAAAACAAATGTATGTTCCTACATTTATCTCGTTGTTAATTTGTAGTCGATGACCGTAGACGATGCCCGGGCGAAGTTGGACAAGGACCAGATTTCAGGTGATCGGTGTGACATGGAATATAAATGTCTGATTTGACCGTTTCTACTATATTTTCCTTGGGTTGGCAATATATAGCTTATTTTATAGAGTGCGAATGTATAAAACATTTTAAATATTACGGATGGCCGGAAATCTATTTTTTCTTTAAGTATGTGTATTCCTTTACCCAGTATGTTGTGTTGAGAGAGGTTACTCTTATTTATATTCAAGGTGATGAGACGCAGGGGTGTAATAACGCGTCAAATGTTAGGTCACCTCTTGCCCGTCGTCGGGTTTTCTGAGCTATAGTAGTGCGTTAATTATCATAAAAAAATTAATATTGTTTTCTATTCAATCCTTTTGGTTCAGGCGAAGTCAGAGTAGTGGGTTATACCAAAAGTTTATTGCACCCGATCCAAGTGTAGAGTTATTTAAAAAGGACACATAGCAACATATCTAGGTTTGATAAAAATAATATCCAAAAAATACACCAAAATTCTTAGCATATAACTATTCAAGAATTGTTGCAGAATTCAAGCAAGCGTTCGATATATTCGACGAGGATGGCGGTGGAGACATCAGTACAAGGGAGCTGGGCCGAGTTATGAAGATGCTGGGACAGAATCCTAGCCGAGAGGAGCTAGCAAAGATCGTTGAAGAAGTCGATGTGGATGGTACGTATGTGTGTCGATGGGTGTTTAATAGCGTCTTATCTGGGCAACAATAGGATATTCATGTTTATCCCCGTGAATGGGAAAACCAAAGGGGTTAACACACGGGCAATCGTCAGATCACCTCGCGCCTATCGTCGGGTTATCGGAGCAATGTGTTGTGTATGATTTACACGCTCCTTTAAATTGGTAGAACCTATTAATCATCTGGGCCCAAAGACACAACCGGCTATTCATGTTTATCCTCGTGAATGGGAAAACCAATGGGGTTAACACACGGGCAATTGTCAGATCACCTCGCGCCCACCGTCGGGTTACCGGAGCTATTGCAATGTGTGTTTTGTATGATTCGCATATTCTTACAATTTGGTAGAACTCATTAATCCCGCTGGGTTCAGACAATGTCCCGTTAAGTGTCTTGCCCAACGGACACAACCGATTAGCCAGCGACTAGTTCATAACCTGCAACCTTTCGGTTAAAAGGCTTCGCACTAAACTGCCAGACTAACCGGTCGGACTATTCCACAGGAAGTGGAACCATCGATTTTGATGAGTTTCTTATCATGATGGTCATGCAAATTAGCGAGGAAGGAAAAACGGCGGGGGAGGATGAACTCAAAGACATCTTCTTGCTATTTGACAAGTATGTACTGGTTTAGTACGCTGCTCAGAAGCAAGAGTTTCCGGGATCAGCCTTTGCCGTTTGATAAAATTCACTGCTTATTTGTGACCAAAAAAACATTTAAGCTGGCGTCGGGACTTTCTACAGCACTAGCCAAAACGATGTATCAACTAAAGTACTAAACAGTGACCTTGACTGAGTAACTAAAAGGAACTAACTAACTTATGTATAACCATATGTAATGGTGTACTGGGCGCTATATTTTAACTGACAACACTCTTATAGAGACGGAGACAGCTACATTGACTGGGACGAACTGAAAGAAGCACTGAGTTCCACGAGCGCAAATCCGCCGGTGGAAACGTGGGAAGTCGACGAGTTATTCAGAGAAGCCGACAAGAACGGCGATGGAGTTATTGACATTGAAGGTTATACTATAGAATTATGTTTTATCTCCGTGAATGGGCAAACTCAATTGGCATTATACACGGATTACTTGTTTGTTGAACAGGACAAAGACATTGCTACTGTTTTAGTTTTACCTTTTATTTGCTGAGTCAAGGGGAGTGCAGTAAATGCCGTGCCCAATAACCTAACTCATTGGCTGGTGGTTTGTTTCTATCTTACAACCATTCGACTGTGGGTAAGCACTGCCGACGCTCCAACTTAGCGAAAAAGTGCTTACGCAACGTTCATTTTCACAACCCAGTTATTTTTTATGGTTTAAAAAAATAATTATTGCAACTAACCAAACATGAAAGACCCCGCACGTCTAAACTAACCCCACATAATCTACAGAATGGAGTATGTGGATGGAAGGTGTACAATCTCACTAAACATCACCCTCTGCTGCCACCTTGTGCACCGATTACTACTAGCTCGAATAAATATTTGTATACGTTGTACCTTGTGTTAGGAGTTCTTTGGTGTCAAGTTTTATTCAACGAGGATAAAAACAGATAGTACAAGCTTTAATGTCGATGGTTGGTTAAAAAGGAGGTTTAATTTTGGTTATTCATTTCGGAGAAACTATGTACATAATTAATAATATTATTGTAAGAGAAACAAAAAAGCAACAAAACGACAGATTTGCGTGTGATGGGATATTCATTTTTTCCGCGTGGATGGAAAAAGCACAACCGCTGTTCCCACATATGAAATCGTCATATTACCCCGTGTCTAACCTCGAGTTAAACAATCCTTTGTGGAGTGTTGTGTATGATCGTGACCATTAACAAATAGTTTTAGGTGATGTCCGCTAAGTGCCTTGCCTTAGCGGACAGTCGACCCGATATTAGGCAGTACAAGTAAATATATTATGGTAAAGAGAAAAGAGATTTGTTACTGGGGTTTGCCTAGTCTGTTTATGGTGCTAATCATGTTGGTGGTATGGTACGTATTGGGGCTGCTATTTTGAGCAATACTTAGAACTTACCATTCAATCTATATAACACATATGTGGTGTACGGGATAACCGTTCAGTAGAAAAGGGCGAAAATCGAACCGCTAACTCGTTCGATTAACAGTGCCGAATAAAAAGGTTTTGAAGATTTCAAAAATAATAAAAACTTTCATCGTAGTTACACTGTTTGTAAAGCGAATTATCATGGACATGGAACGTTAAGTATATGGTATAGTGCAGTAAGGTAACACAAACAAAAGAACAAAGTCGACTACAACCTACAGTACGGTTGGAGTTACATAATTGAGTGTACGTTTTAGTAACGGCGTTATGACACATCGTAGTTAACCTGAAGAAACTTGCGAGAGGGAAAAGTGGTGGATAACTCATTGGGATTATTGCACAACCTTGGTTTGCATACCCCTGCTGCGGTAATACTGCGTCACCTGACCGGGAACCTCAGCAAGAACAGCTTTAGCGAGCGCGGCCGCGGACGCCTGTGTGTGAGGGTTAACGTTAGGCTTCTGCAGGGGTACATTGTACTTTAGGGTGAGTGAATGAGTGTATAAAGGTTTATGGTTTGAAACCTACTATCTGCTGAAAATTACTTTAATTTTCGTGCATTCTTAGGGATGGCATTTAAATGTGTTAAGTATCTGTATAAACATGCACTGCTAAACATAGGATAACTTTAGTAGAATAATTTTTATCTGCGGGATGCAACAACAGTGGTTGTTATAATGTGGAAAATCGCTAAAAGATACTGACTGCACATAATTGGACTTGTTATAGCTATATCAGCGTTTAGTGTTTGTTTGTTAAATTTTGAAATGACTTTTCAGGTCATATCCACTGGGGTTCCATGACAACTGAACCCCTTACAACTGAACCCCTTACAACTGAACCCCTACAACTGAACCCCTTTACAACTGAACCCCTTTTAACAGAACCCTTTTAACTGAAAAAGGGGTTCAGTTGTAAAGAGGTTCAATTGAACTGGGTTCAGTTGTAAAGGGGTTCAGTTTAAAGGGGTTTAGTTAAAAGGAGTTCAGTTGTAAGGGGCTTAATTGTAGGGGTTCACTTGTAAAGGGTTCAGTTGTAGGGGTTCAGTTGTAAGGGGTTCAGTTGTAAGGGGTTCAGTTGACTGGTCACCATCCACTGGATTCATTAATAGCTATGATCTGTGTCACGTATTTATAGGTAAGAACGGGTGATAAACTCAAAACAGCATAATAAGTTACCCCACACACCAAGATAACAAACAATATACCTCGACACCAACCTTCTTATATTCCCGATACGGCACGAACTGCACGATATCTCGGGCCACTGGTTGACCACTTGGTGCGCGTAGTACACCGTCATCACCATCCAGCATCTCCATTGCACTGGGTGGGAAGGTATTCACATTTATTAGGATACACGTTCATACATGACACAGATCAATACATTAGACATCTTGAAGGTTAAAATTGTATGAATGTTTACATGGTGGAAAAGCTCGCTAACTTGACAGCAACATACATAGTAAATTATGTTGTCTTTTAGCCAACTAAGATGACTGACATGACTCCATCCCAGAAGCATATATGGCCTCCATTTTTGGAACATTTGATCAAGCCATTTTACAATCTTAAAATTTAGCTACCAAAGATACAAATCCTACTGATTTGATTGGTCGGTAAGCGCATTGACTTTCAGCCAAAAGGTGACAGCTTCGATTCTGGTCGATAGCTTTTTGTTGTGTCCTTGAACAATGCACTTTACGGACATTGCCTTCCTGAATTTATCGGTTCTACCAAATTGAATAAACATCTTAATCACACACAACACAGTGCAATAGCTCCGGTAACTAGGCAGTGGGCATAAGGTAACCTGAAGGTTACCAATGTGATAACACTCCCTTGCGTTTTCTACTCGGAAAAAACACAAATATCTTGTCATATACCATATCCTAAATAAAGGCAAGTTACCTGAAATCCGCAGAACCCACACCAACAATGATGATGGACATTGGCAGGTTGGATGCTCCAACTATGGCCTGTCTTGTTTCGTCCATATCCGTGATGGCCCCATCAGTTAGTATTAGCAGTATGTAGTAGTTCTGGTGCATAGTTAAGAAATTAACTGATGATTACGCATTAAGGCAAAGAGTGACATTTATGGATCTCATTTGGGAAAAAACGTATTGTTTATATCCATTTATTTTTGTCAAACACTTGACAGGCATAGCATTACGCTACGACATCTACAAGAAGCAGAAATTAAATTGCATTCAAAATTGAGATTTGTTCGACAGCATGGTCCAGATATGCAGAAACCATCATTTCAGGTAATAAGAGGAATTCCCATAAGATTTTAACATTTATTTAAATAGATTTAATATTGATATAAAACAAATAACTATTCACTGTAGAAGGTGGCGCAAGACGCCTATCATATTGCACATAAGTAAACTTACAAAATACCCAGAAAATTCAACACACGGAGGAAAAAGTAGCGGCAACGCAAGCTCACCGATGGGGAAGTGTCGTTGCTCTGTGCTTGGTACGCAAACCTGGCAACATGGTTGATGATGGGGGAGATGTTGGTTGGACCCCAGAACTTGAGGACTGGCATTGCACGCTTGTACGCGTCTATTATGCCTTCTATACCTGCAGGTAGGAAGTTATTGAACTAACTTCTCTGGGAGAAGTTGTGGTAAAAATAACAAATGTTGACTATACTTCCATAATCTACTATATGTAGCTTGGCCCCATTTTAACCAACATCTATTACACAATGTCGCAAGGAGATACCTTGGCAATAAGGGTTGTCTGGGGTGAAGTTGAGAGGGAACTCATGCGATACGGCATAGTGGGGTGGAATCTTTGCCCCGAACCCCAGGGCAGGGTACATCTTGTCTCTGTGAATAAACGGTGCAGGTGAACACTTAATTTTGAATTACTAAAATCATAAAAATATTC
>CH002797.1:171756-183278 GCA_000149265.1 Ciona savignyi
CGATACCAACCTACAACAGGTCAGTCTTATCATCTGGAACTAACATCAAACGATTGTTCAAGAAATCAACATTCCAATTTCATTTTGAACCTTATTTTGGATTCCACCAATTCATTAACTGACAGTAATTTCGTGGTAATCTGACGATTGACCATATGATAATGAACAATTGTGTATTCATGAGGTAATCTGAGAATTGACCGCATGATATAATATTTCATTCACATTTGACACTTTAAGTTTTACAAGTGATTTGTCCTAAAATTTGAACTGTTTCGAACAATGACATTAAAGGCAAGTAACATATTTCTAACACAAACTGCAAATCACCGTGAAGTTAAGTTGAAGACCGCCGAACACAAAATCAAGGAAGCTGAATTGCTTCTCCACCTAAGAAAAAATAATTTAGTGGAAATGAGGATTTAATGGGTGAGTTGTTTGCAGATAAGTGTGTCGGGTTCATCTTATTTGTCCTAATTGACATATATTTGGTACTGGTTTTACCATTATTTCAGGCTATAACATTAATTCTCAAAATAGCACTGGGTTGTAAAATCAAGAACTAAGTTTAAACAGTTGCACAGTAATACTTCTTGCATGCATAGTCGAACCACAGTATGCAAATCGAAACACGTGAACAACAACCACCAACCTTGCAACCAGTCACATGAATTGTCCCAGAGTTTTTATATTTCGATTTCTTTGCCTTTTTCTTTGCGTTGATGCAGGGAAATTCTTTCTGTGAATTAAAGCAAAAATATCCTATATATATATATATATCTAAAGCTGCTGCTGTTAGGGTACAGTGTCGGGTGTGGAAACTCAACCCTTAATTTCCAAGGTACTTTATTATCACCAAAATTTTGTGTGATTGTGGTGGAACAATAAACATTATAACTATGCATACTTTCTCAATATTTTGCTACTTACACCTCTGGTAAAAGCAGTTTACACTTACGGCGTTTATTTAAATTAACTTAAAAATATCGGAGTCATTTTCCACATTTAAATATGGAAGATATAGCATATAAAGAGTTTAATGTTTATGGCGGGGATCGAATCTAGAACCTGCATGGTATGAACGCTGTGCATCATTCATACCATTAAATAGTTATCGTTTTCTGCAAATCCGATGCAGTCAATTCCATTGAAATAACATATCACCTGGCTGGTCTCAAGCTCCTTCATGTCGGTGATGAATTCCCCGATGAGATCATGACTCCCGTCACTATCCCAGTCATTACACACTACCTGTTGGGGGTAGAAGGGGGTGTTGAGGTAAGAGGTGCACTTTTAGCTTAGTTCTAGTTTATTTATTTTTGCCCATGTTTTAAATAATAGCAATTGAATCCAATTACTGCATAGGAACAGTAAATGATGAAAAAACGAACAGTCTTTAAAACTTGTCATTTAAAATTACAAAATGGGGTTTAAATTTTGAGAACTTTAGGTTTTTATATTATTAAATGGAATTGCTATATTTGATGGTGTAATTTTCATATAACAAAACGTTGTTGGTAATAGCTATATTATAAAATTGCAATTAACAAATAATTTCTGTGTCAGTATCTACACCGCAATAGTAATATCCATAATCATACTGTGATAGTATTGCCAACCTGATTAAGACTATAATAATTTCAGCAGCTTGACTAGCCTATGGTACTTACTTTAATTTTCCGGTCCCAATCTCCACCACACAGAGATTGAATTGGGACCACAAATGGCTTCCATGTAGGGTTAAGGTTATTCTTCACCACTTCTGTCCTGTATTAATGATATATTGATTTTTTTCTTAGCTAATCGAAACTATCGCTTCTGTTACTGCTGATAAAAGCTATTGGGAAAGTATGTTTTTAATAAAAGACACAAATATTGATTATCCTAACTAGGTTATTTAAGAGTTATCAAAACCAATGTGTACATACTGTACACATATTTCAAAGGGTCTTAATATTAGATAAGTTTAATATTAATAAAAAATTATTATCGTAACCCATATTGCTGCCATTAGGTGTGGTAGGAATAAGAGAGATTCAAATGTTAGTTCTCAAATCTAATCACTTTAAACACAGTTACTCCAACTGCCACTGTTATATTTAGCTGCTGTCACTTAATGTCCATTTATCATTTGGTCTTATAATAATCAACAGAAATGGGTAATAACGTGATGTAAGCAGGAAAAATCCTGACGTGGATAGATTGGAACCCATGTTCTCCAGCGACAAGCACTGAGAATTAGACTGAGCCACCAAGATTCAAAGACAGGAACAGTCATTATTGGATAGGATAAGGGTAATACACAGGCAGTAGTCAGATCACCTCGCACCCACCGTCGAATCCCCTAGCTTTGTAGTGTGTTGTGTATGAATCATACATGCCTTTAATTTAGTAGAACCAATTAATCCAATGGGTTTAGATCAGGCAATGTCCGTTAAGTGCCTTGCCCCCCCCCCCCCCAAAAAAAACGACTAGCTAGTGTCTAGTTTCAACCTGTTTTGTGGTTTATTCTAATGGCTACAGGGCATTTAGATGTATGTGTAAATAGGTGCACACAAGTTGTTTTGCCAAGGGTTTAAATATTTTAATGCACAATAGGGGTCAGTATACAGTTTGACACTCTTGACGCACTATGAGTTATGAGATGATATTTAAAAAGTATCCTCATATTACCTGTGAGCCAATGTCCAGGTACCATCACTATTTTGCCTCCAAAACTCGAGAAATGGGTCGGATTTGCCCATGAAGTCCTGAGGGTAATAAACCATTATTAGGCCTATACTGTATTCACTCCACATAAAAATATAAATATTTTGTGTTGCTAGTTGCTTAATGGGCCATTTGTATGCTGGCAGGTAAGCAAATTCATATTTTTAATGAACTTATCTGTAGATACCTAAAGTTTAGGTTGCTTCTATGGTGATTTACTTTCAGTTTAAATTTGAATTTTTAATATTATATAAAATTCATCTGGCTTGAATTTTCTACAGCAAGGTGTGATAAATACATAGTATATGTATTAACACAACATAAAACTAGAGAGTGTCAATCACAGAAGGGTAAAAAAGATAGCTAAAGGCATAATCGCATAAACATATTTTCGATTGGTATTTATATTCCCTATCTAAATATTTCTGTACTTAGGTTTATATGCACAATAATATTAAATTTATAATTGCTTATTTTTTTTTATTTTGGGGGATTTCTCTGAGTAAACTGAGTTTTACTATACAGTATACCCGAATTTCCCTTGGGTTTTTGTACACACAAGGGTCGTTGCAAAAACAACATGCCAGTTAGTATTACTAAAGGATTTAACTTGACTTAATAACATGATCTACCCGAAAACTAGACAATATGAAAACCTGCCACGAGCATGACGCAGAAAAATAAAGGTAAAATAAAAAAACAGAGTGTACTAATTTACCTTTATTTACTGTTGACTTATATTTTAGTTTAAGTTTGCAAGAATCAAACCTTAACTCACCTTGTTATCAAGTTTGTGAGCTTTAAATGACAACGTTGCAATTCGGTTGTCGCTTATCTCTTCAGCACTCACCTATCAACAGCTTATTATATTTAATATGTTGGGGATGAGCATGATGCAAAAAGGGAATATCAATGATGTATTTAAGTCAAGACTATTAAACAATGTGACGAATGAATGCTTAAATTGATAAGTTGTCTCTAGATCTCATCTCTTCATGGGGTCAAACATTTTTAATTATCAAACAATGCAAAAAAAGTGTGATATCTGAATTTATTATCTGTCATTATGTTTGTAGTATGTTTATAGGTTCTAATAAAAAAAATATATATAATTTAGCCTACAAGACCTGTCTTACAGAGACCTGACAAGTGACGGGAATATAAGAAGATATCAATGTCAATTAGTTTTTTAGGTTGAATACCTGGAAAGTTTCAAACACACAAGAAATACAATGACTATCACACATAATAATAAAATTATATGTGATTATTATGGCATCATTGCATGTGTAGTGAGCTATATAAAACTTTTTCTTGATGACAGTCATGATTGATATTGATACATTCAGAAGAACAGCAGCGCTTCTATAGGAAGTTCATATACTCTCTTCGCAGATTTAAAAGATGTAGTTTGAAATTTAATCAGTTTATTACACTTAATAATATTCGTTTAGCTAAGCTTTTTTAAATAAAAACAATAGAAACAGTATTTTATATGGAATATACCAAAAAAATGACATTTATCCTAGAATGAAAATCTAAATTAAAATTATATATTCTATAATGCCTAATTAAATTAAATAATTATTAAACCTATTATGTGAATCATATGTCGCTATGAATAAGACAAAGTCATATAGTGTATCCTGCATATACAGAGACCAAAATCAATGTGAATGGCCTAAGTATTGTACTAGTGTTGGCCAAAAATAGAGTGCTTGTGCATTCTGAGAAGAATTGTATTCTTTAAATGAAATGGTTTAATAAGACAAAGGATATGAATTTCAATTTTTAAATATTTACTATATAAACAATATAGACAAATTTGATATTTCATATAAGTGTAAATATTTATATCAAAACCTATGATATATTGATTTCCTAAAAAAACAGTTTTAACGAATTTTAAAAACTGGGAAATAATGTTGATTTTAAAAAAACTTACAATAATCAAACTTTTTGACAGTGCTTTCTTGGCGCGGGTCATCAAAGGAGATTTGTAAGTTTTGCTTGACACGATCTGAAATTAACATTTACCAATAAAATAGTGATCAATGTTATATTAAACTTGAAATGAGAAAGCCATGAATGGTGGTAAATAATACTCTTCCACAGTAGGGTTTCAAGACAGAATCTTGAGGTTCTATGAAATATATGTTAAAAACTTTATCAGAATAAGACGGATTAGCTTGGTGGTGGGTAGGTGTTTTTCCTTTTGAGTTCAAGGGTTGCATATTCAAAACTGGCGCTGGCTAGTCAGTTGTATCCTTGGGAAAGGCACTAAGCGAATATTTCTTGAACCCAGTGGAATAAAGGGTTCTACTAAATGGAAGAAATGGTAGGTAATCATGCACAACACAATGCATTAGCTTCAATAAACCAGTGGTGACACAAGGTAATTTGACAATTGCCAGTGTGTAAACACCTCATTTTGTTTTCCCATTCACAGGAATAAACATGAATATCCCTGGTTTAATCACCTTGCACATAACATGTTGGCAATAAAAGAAGAATAGATGAGTCATTTGTATCCTGTCTGGTGGGGAATACCAACCACATCATATGAAAGGATGAACAATTGTTCGTGTAATTTGTCTTGGTGAACGCAGGACATGGACACATTAACTTTAGTGTTTATATAATTGTTTAAGCATTCTTGCTAATAGTAAGTTCCAAAACTACCCCTGTTGTTAAGTGTCTGCATTTAACCATAAGCAAACTCATGAGATATACGCGACTCCTTTATTGTTCTTTGCGCCCCACTGCATACTGTTAAGGCCTGCTACAAAACTGTTCCCAACAACGCGCCAGTGCATTGTAACGTTTAGTAGATCATTTGTATGCATTACCATTTTACTTGTGTGAAGTAACCCAAATGCAATATTAGCCTGCAAAACTAGAAACGATTCGAATTCTTGAAAAACATCAGACACATTACTGAAAATTAACAAATATATTTTACCACTTCAGTAGAGCTACCTTGGCTAATGAGCACTCAGTCTCTCCCAGGAAGTCATCATCATCAAGGGTAGCACTTGTGTTATCAATATCGAAGATTGAGAAACGAATCTGTTGCACTTCTTCAAAATAATAGAGCATCTCCACCTTCTTGCTAAAGTCTGGGTTCAATTCGTTCTTGATCCTCTCCGTACGTGCAATCTGTTACATGATTCTATAATTTGGCAATAGATAGAATATTCGGGTATATACGCTGGAATTGGAAAACGCAGGGGCCTTTAAAACTTGTAGCTTCTGCTTCTGCAATCATCGATTTACCACATTTACACAATCAGGTATCGCCCCTAATTATTGTGTTAAATACAACAGAGACATTGTGATTAGTTTTTGCTTTTACCATCAAACCACTGGGTGCATGCAACTTCTGTTAAGTGCCGAACCAATGGCTGGTTTCGATTTTGCAATCTTTTATTGATTATCAACAACCAGCAACTTATTTAGGATAAGTTGAACAATGTATATGATACCAGTGGCCTACACAAACTATTGTGTTTCAGTCACTCATCATTTATTCATACAGCAATAAATGGGACAGGCTTTATACCAGTTCCATTTAGACACACATAGTATGTTTTTATAGACCCATTCATTTTTGGGAGATTTGTGAAATTAAACACATACTGACACATATACATATATAAATATCTTGACAGACTAATGTACAAATTAAATTGTTTATTGTCAATACATGAATAACGATAGCTTTTATTTAAGAAATTGGCATATACCTATTTACTGGTAAAGAAATGTTTTAAAAAACAGTTTCTGACAAATTGCCTTAATTCTAAGTTAAAAATGATGGTGCACTAAAAAAGCAAAGTCTAAATCTATTTAATTGGACATTGCCACGTAACTGTGGTATTAGTTACAAAGTCTGAGTGTGCTGTTAAAACTACTGATAGTTGTGTTGTTTGGTGTACACGCAAATAGTTTTAAAATTCTTAATAATTTTATTGGTTAAGTTATGAAAATCTGTCACCGCTTAAACACAGAACACATGTCTACTAATTAATATGAAGGTAGTAGTCGTAGTATCGATCTAATTCATCTACGAACCTCATTCCAGGTTTTTGTCACAGGATCCTTTAAATGAACAACACACATCGGGTCTGACTTGGAAGTCACATCTTTATCTTGTAGGTTCCTACACGCGATCGTAAGTTCCACTTTAGTAACACAGACAGCTGGACCACTGGCCATGCTTGAATGATATCCCTAATTCCTATTAAGAAAGGTTTGACAAGTTTAAAATAAAATACAATCAAGTTACAAAATAAAAAAGTTGGCACTACACTATTGTTGTAATAACAGGTACAGGTATGCAGTGTTATCATGTCAAGTTTGTAAACAGTTATTGAACACAAAGCATTTAATGTGAAACTTTACAATTTAAGGCTACTGTGCACACATTTTTGTTAAATTTGCATCTAAATACTTGATAAATTTAAGATACAAATTTCTGATGAAGTCTACCTAGGATAGGATTTACTCATGAATTTTTTCTCTGTGGTTGGGAATATGTAGGGTTTGTATAATACGGCTGGCTTTTGCTACAGCCTTCAGGTGAACCCTGCTTAGTACCGTGCACATGACATCCCCACAATTGACCAGCTTAAGACTTGTTTTAATCCAACAACCTGTTAGCTGCTATACCAGAACCAGAATAAGCAAATTGGCAGACAAAAAGTCCATACCCATCTTCACAGCACCTTTTTAATTAATAAGCTAATGGAAATGAACACCAGTTCAAAGCAGCATTAAACCGGTAGTCAAAGTCAAACCACTTGCGACAAACAATTTGAATGACCACACACATAGCCGGCTAAGACCACACACTGATATCACGTCTCCTCTTCATCTTCTGATGCAGATTCCTGTGTACTATCACTACCGGAGTCGCTATCATAACCACCAATTCCTGGTAGGACCCCAGCACAATTCAAACTAGATGGGTAAACCACAACATTTTCCCCACCCACAATATTTTTATTATCTACTGTTTTTGCGATTTTTATTTTATCTTGTATAGTTTTCTCCTGGTGGTCAGATTTACGCTTGACCGCCATTTTTAACAAAGATGATTGTTTTGAATTTACAACGGTAGGTTTAGCATTCGTGACTGAAACTCGTGTGACCGGAGTATCATTGGCAGAGTGATCAACTAGAATCGCTTGTCTAAACTCCTCCATCTCCTTTCCTTCTTCATCCCGTTGTTTTTTCTCATGGTCCATTGCGCGCTGAGCCACTGTTTCAAGAAAACGAGCTTCATCTTCATCAATCCCTCGAAATTGATTCTTAAACTTCATTTTCTCTTCAAATTCTGACTGCTTCTTGTCCGTCTGCTCCTGCAAGCGCTCGTATAGGGAGCGGGAGTCGACAGGGGCCTCTGGGAACTCCACGGGGTCTTCTGCTTTCCGTACTTTCTCCCATTCTAATTGCCGCTGCTTCCTCTTCTCTTCCACGTCACTTTCGCTGATGAACTTATTCATCTATCCTAACCCATGTACCTTGCGACCTGGAGTACAAGGTATATATAGTAGCACACATAAGTTAATCCCAGTGTAGTTGAAATTCAGGGGTATGTTGGGTTTCTCTAAATACTACAGAATCGCTTGGAGTGCCTGAATCGCCTGGATCACTTGGAATGCTATAGAAAGTAATTCTAACCCTGTCCCAAATACTAATCTCAACCCCAGAACTAACTTTAACCCTAATCCTAACATTTATATCATGGCTTTTGTAATTACGAAGTATATTAATCGCTCCATGCGATGCGATTCAAGCGGTCTAAGTGATTATGTAGTATTTAGAGGTATTCGGTGTGTTTGGTAACTATCACTACAAGGGGTACCAGTATGTGTCGGTCCCTCTATTTTGTACAGGTCCGCTAGGTCCACTAGGTCTAGCGCTAGGTTCGCTGGAGTTAGTTTTAAACATGGGGTTGGAGTTAGGGTTAGTTCCGGGGTTGAGATTAGTGTTTAGGGCAGGGTTTAAATTAGTGTTAAGGGCAGGGCACTTGACCTATCGCTGGACCTAGCGGACCTTGCGCTGGACCTAGTGCAGGACCTAGCACCTGACATAGCGAACCAAGCGGACGTGTACAAAATAAAGGGACCCGTATGTGTGGTTATTCAACAAAAATCGACAGTGCTAACGACGGCATAAAAAAATGTTGGTTACAATTATCATTTTATTGCAAAAAAAGAAACAAAACGATAAGGTAGCATGTACAGTACAGACCACACAGTTACAACCAAATACCAAACCAATCTCAAAATGATTGGAGTAATCGGAGAGCGCCGAAGAATATCGATAAAAATAGTAATTAATCCTGTCCCCAACTCTAAATCCCACCCTTGACTACCTAACGCCAACTATAGATGAAACACTTTTTTTATTGGGTGGTTTTTCTCCCTCCCTCTTCCACCTCCTTATAATTTCCCCTGTGTCGGTCTATTCTTTCAATTTTAAT
The DNA here is from genome assembly GCA_000149265.1 of Ciona savignyi. NCBI lineage: Eukaryota > Metazoa > Chordata > Ascidiacea > Phlebobranchia > Cionidae > Ciona > Ciona savignyi. The sequence continues at coordinate 180,956 of CH002797.1, forward strand.
AGAAATACCATTTCGATTTTTTGGTGTTGGTTTCAAACGGTTGCGAAAGTAGCAATGTGTTAGGATAGGATAGGAGGATAGAACCCATTAATCCGCTGGGTTCAGGCAATGTCCGTAAAGTGCCTTGACCAAGAACACAACCGACTAGCTAGCGACCAGTTTCGCACCTGCAACCTTTCGATTGTAAGGAGACGCACTTAACCGTTAGACCAACGGGCCGGACACGTGTTTTCGGACTTAACTTATTTTTGCTTCGCTATTTTGATGCTACAACGGTATTCGTTTGACACGACAAGGCAATTTACGAGACAAGTATGGATTTCTAGAAAAAAATAAAAAATAAAAACTTTGGAATGTACCAGTTCACAGTATTATGTATGAATAGAATAGATAGAGATAGAATATTCATGTTTATCCCCGTGAATGGGAAAACCAAGGGGGTTAACACACGGGCAATCGTCAGATCACCTCGCGCCCATCGTCGGGTTACCGGAGCTATTGCAGTGTGTTGTACATGATAGACACGTTCCTTCAATTTGGTAGAACCCATTGATCCGCTGGGTTTAGGCAATGTCCGTAAAGTGCCTTGCCCAAGGACACAACCGACTTGCTAACGACCGGTTTCGCACCTGCATCCTTTCGATTGAAAGGCGACGCATTTAACCGCTAGACCAACCAGTCGGACAAATTTGTTTATTTTGGCGGCATCAGTATACATACCATCCTGGACACGCCGAACTAGATATATCAACGGTTTTAGTGAGGATTTGTTTATCAGTATTTGAACGTGGTTGGAATGCGGAAGTAGTTTTTACCACCATCCTGGTAAATAAACAGTTTCCAGACCATTTTTTCAACGCGAAAAAGGCTTCTATAGAGCAATGGTTCGTAATATTTTTTTTTCTTAGAGAAATCCTTTTTGCCGACAATGCGTAGACAAAGCCGTCGTCAATCTCTTAACAAGAACTAAAAACTTAGTTTGCAATCCATTTTTATACCCCATGGGCCTAATTAAAAAGGTGGTAAAAGTTTTTGTATTATCTGCGACTACAATCAGTAATAAAATCATAAAGCAATAAAAATGTATAAAGCTTTTAACAGAATTATTGCTTAGGCCTAAGTCATAAACATAAATCGTTTTTTTTATAACATTCAAATGGACCGATGTTAGTAGTACAGCTGGCGACAAGTTAGATTCGCAATCCTGCGATTCGCAAACAATCGTAGAATCTTACAAAAACGTGGAGACTCTTTTTCACTATATGAACCTTTAATTATCCTTTCAACTAAGGAAAATTTGGTACTACGGAACAATATAATTTGAAATCCTATAGGCCTACATTGAAGAACTGTTTTTTAAATTGTATAACAAAGTTTTCTTCGTCTTGTTTTTCACAATTATAATGTAGATAAAAAGAAGGTCATATTTAAGGTCATATTTCTTTACAGGTGGGTATAGTTTAGTAGAAAGACTAGTTGTGTAAATTACGGGCATTCTTAGAATAAACACTATATGTTTATAGCCAAGTAATCGACGCTATGAGGATATTCATGTTTTGTCCCGTGATTGCGTTAACGCGGGTATAATAACAACTAAATGGCAATATTCCCCCCGACCTAAAAAGCTTTGTGGCTTATTGCGTCGCGGACCAGCCGAAGGATTGTAAGTTAGTAACTGGTTGCTAGCCAGTTGATTATGTCCCTGGGCAAGGTACTTAACAACCATTGCGTAACCCAGTAACTTTATGGGCTATAGCCTACCGAATCAAAGGAACGTGTGAATCATACACAACACATGCACTGCAATGCCGCCGGACACAACCTTTCATATGAGCAAATTCCCCTTTTTAACATAATACCACCATCATAGAGTACTAATATATAAGTAATTTCTAATACCATTACTACTGCATTACATTGCACTTTTACATGATCATGTGCATTTTTCCACCTTTACTTATAATAATATCTGGACAACAAGACAGATTACACTAATCCCAATTATATATAAGGCCGGGCATTATTTCCCTTAACATATTTGTAATAGGTTTTTATTATTATATTGTTTATAATTAATTGTACATTAACAGTTTTTTAATTTTTTGGGCGGGATATGTTGACTATAATGGATGCGATTATTAGTAAACTAGCGCATAATTAATCTATGTACCGGTAAGACCTTTTAAGGTTTCCGGAAGTCGGAAGCAATCGTACTGTAGGTTGGCTCATTTTATGTTTTGGCCGGTGTAGTGTTGCGTGGCTAGATAATTAAACGGAAAAACATGTTTTATCGTTGTCAACACTATAAAATATATATAACGAT
>CH002797.1:183378-206548 GCA_000149265.1 Ciona savignyi
TATGCTTTCAGGAGTTACGAGGGTCTCTCCTTCTTATACGTGGATCATTTTTCAAATCCGAAAACAGCTTGTTTACTATTATCCATTAGTTGCTTTTTCAAACTGTTCACCAGAAGCGATGGAGAAGATTCACCAAGGGTAAACACTGTTCCGCTGCGTTTTATTTTTGAATACGATTAAAGTATCATATTTCAGAGCGGCCAAACGGGTAATTCGACAAAATACAAGCAGAAAATAGACTGGGTCATCGCACTGCCGTGGTATATCGCAGGCCAAATGAAACGGATAGCATACGGAAACGGTTCTGTGGCAACATATACTCATTAATGGAACTTGTGTTTTTCATCACTAGATGTAAATTAACACACGTTTCATATTCTTACTCTAAAATGGATCTTAAAATGAACGCTTTAACGTATTTACAAGGAAAGATTATACAGGTATACGAGCATTCACATAATTCATGACAGCCATTTGTCGAAAGATTTAAAAATGTACAGTAGTTTAAGCAAGCCAGGACTTGTACTGAAAAGAGCAAACGGTTCTTACCCAAACTTTTATGATAAGCAAGATTCGGATTTGTCTTGTACATGGTTGTTTATTAATATCTCAATTTTGACACGAAGTTGCTTTTACAAATATCGCAGGATATTAGGTGTGTAAGTGCTCGAGGTGTCATATATGACAACTGAACCAATTGGCTACCCAGGCCCGGTGCTAGGAACCGCGGGGCCCAATTAGAAATGTGATGGCGGGGCCCCTACTGCTTATTGAAAATTTATGGATAGACATTTAATACTTGCTATAAAACAAATTAAAGGTGGATGCTTATTTACGATATATTGTTTTACTTCCATAATATTCATTATGACGTAACAGGCAGACACAGAAATATAAATTTGATTTAGTTACGATGCATCACAAATTGATATTATAAGAAAGAATATTATTTTACGTTTTATTTTACGTTTCAGTAGTATTTTAAACCTCGTAATACAGAAAGACTCGCTAGCGCGGGGCCCCTTGAAGGTGCGGGGCCCAATTTGATCTAATCGGTCAAATCGGCCTAAATTTACGATTAGTCAAGTCCAGTAGTTCTTTATCGCAAGAAAGAAGTTTTTGCATTTTAACTATAATACTGCGCTTGTTTATCTCGCTTTTTTATTACTTTAACGATTTGTATCGGCAAACGCACCAACCATATTTTGACAATTTATGCAGATTGTCCCGAATTAAATAAAACGTTTAATCATATAGTGTTAGATCATTTGGGATTTTGTTACATGAATTGAGAAGGTTTTTAATGACAAGATGCTTATTCGACTGCCGCAAGTCGATACCACCGATAGAGTAAGGGGCAAATGGCAATCAGTTGTTAATGATAAAAATTGTAAGAAACATAAAACTTCCAACATTAAATAGTACCGATTTTAAACCTTAGGGCTTAGACCATTTTTTATCGCTACTTTACATTGGTAAATAACCGACAATTACACTTTCAATATTCAAACAAATGCTAATAACGTTTACAATGGTCGTGTTTCAATTGTAATGGGAAAGTGCTGGTCTGTCACTTCCCACTACACAGCTTGGCCACCCTACCTACAGCAATATGTTGTTTCCTGTTGATTTGTCCACGTAACAGTTTCAAGAAAACCTATTGTTGTGAAGGAGCTCGGTTCCTAATACGTAAACCATATGATGTGTTGCATTCGTTGCATGATACGTATAAATATACGTAATGTATATACTCCATATACCGTCATGGGCAATGTCACACAACTTCTTTTCCTCTCATAGTTGGAATGCGGAAATAATATGGATCACGGACCGTTTCAAATGATCTTCACCGACTTTATATTGCGTATACTGACGGAAACAAATGAATGTTGCCGACTGACAGTATTATACAATGATGTTAACTATAATGCTTTCAGAATTGCAATGATTTGGAGAGTAATCTTCAGATGCAACTTAACAATACAAAATGCAATTGTTTATAAGATAAAAAGTTTCCAGGTACGATTACGCAGTTTATTTTCCACGAAATTGGTGATTTACGTCTGATGCACGTAGGCTATACAGTTTACTGGATATATATATATTGCTTCAAATCTGTTTTAAATTTTAAAAGTGTTTACAACCGTTATAGACAAAACTTGCATTACAACCGCAATACACACTTCATCCGCAACCATGTACACAACCGAGATGCAATATGTAACAGTTAAAATCAGGCTAAAAATATAGAATATGTTATTAAAGCGAAATGCAACGATTAGTGTTGCATTTTAAATGACATATTAATAAAGGCACGCTTGGTAGTGGAAGAATTCTAAGAAAACGTATATTAAAATTAAAAGTTAGTACCAAAGATTTTTACGGGGTGTTTTATCTTTTATGTCCGGTTGCGGAAAAGACTTGTTATATAGAAAGCTACTAGTAGGTGCAGTTGCCTTTAATTCGTCCCTCTTTATGTGTTGGTTACTTCACGCTGGATGGCTTCCATTTCTGGCTGCTGGAGATATTCTAAACTACCAGTTTCGGCCGTTTCCTGTACAATTGCAAGGCAAGGGATACAGCACCACAGCAGGGCGTCCATCCAAAAAGAGCCTTCGATGCCCTGTAAATAACAAAAAGGCCAATTTATTAAGTGCGCTCATACTTGCGCTGATACGCTCATAGCGCAATAACACACACAGCTATGCCCGCAATGACGATAAATGTGAAAATAACAAACTCGGTGGAAATGTATAAAAACGGGGTTTAGTAAAAAGTCCGAACTACAGTGTTGTAGTTTTGTGACCGGTGTCGGATTCTAGCAGTTATTACAGCACGCTTGTTATTGGATATTTCCCTGTTAAATACCAACACAGAAAGATGCTTGCAAGAAACAGCAACAAGGAAAATACGCGAAAATTTACTGAAACTGTTTAAAACGATTCAAAACTTCCCACGTTCCGGCAACGTTTTGGATTATTTATCAAGTGCTTGTCATGAGTATATTTGGACACAAGAAGTTGTGTCAAACACACCTCCTTAAATACAAATGTTTTTATAAAGAAAAATAGCTTTGGCAGCCGCTTTAAACAATCTTACTCTAGCCATTCTAGTTTCATTTTAAATCCGCCCTTGAAGGTAATTTAATCGCGCTGGTTTGAAAGTATAACAATCGATTGATGTCTCAAATTGCTTTGTTTTTATGATGGAAATGTGTGAAATTAGATACCTCCCAATTATAATCCCAACCTTTAAAGTGAACCGTAAGGGTGAAAAATATTAACACTACAACGACTTACTTGGAATATCACTGCCATACTAAAAATACACATATAGAGTCACATACGTATGTATCCGTCGGAAAAGATTAATGTGTGGCAGTAGTAGAATCATTGTCAATATTGCTTTTGATTATCGCCGAAAGATAAGTAGATATCTATTAGTACACAACAACGGCGAGTGTTTAACCTGTTGTGGTAGTTTATACTACGCTGGTCGCTTTCATTTCAAAGTATGCCTTGTTTAGATTTATATTCTTATCTCTGTACAAATAATGGATTTGGCCACATTAAATGTTTATTGTAAAAAGATAATAATTGATCTTTTGATCCTTTACTAAATAATGAATTCTTGCTTTTTTAATATTATTTGTTTCTTGTTTGTAAAGTTAACCACCCAATTTACCATTCCACACGTTGATTAATGTTATATATTATATAAGCGAGACAGGTAACGCCATTTAATAAAACATATTAAGCAATAACAAAGGGAAGTGTGTCATTGCTTGAAATTTAGAACCTGTTTGTTTTTCATTTATAATCATTAGGTGTTTTGATTATAAACACTACTGTTTTAATTATGTTGTAGACATTGCTATTTAAGATAAGCGCACCCACGTAAACCCTTTGCCGGTGAATAAAGGCTGTAATCACGGACTTTGATTACAAGTTTTCGGTTCTGCAGAATGGTTTCTCACGGTGGTATACGCTGACTATCTGTACAGCAGAACTATTGTTTTACATCCCTATCGGCCGTGTTTTACGCGAAACGCACCGGATACCTTAAAGAACCATATGGTACTACTGTACGATGTTGCGTTGTATAGTAGTTAAGGGATTATTTTGTATTACTTGAATTACTTTTTTTATTTTTGTATTGTACTTTTTAATATTGAAGTTAGATGTTTTTGGAGGAATTTAAACGGGTTTAGCTGATCCTACGGTACCTGTCCATTGTTGTTTGAGAAATGCGCGGATGTCGAGTCATACAGCAGATGATGCTGTAATCCCGACGATGCTGCATTTGAGTACCGTATACGGTAGGCAAAGTTATAAATGACGTAAACACGAGGTACTTCCTCCAAACTTTTTTGAAATTTATGGCCGTCCATGGACGAGAAAGTGTAAGTCGCGTCATCCCTTCCTTTGTATAGTACAGACAAACATGTATCATAACAAAACAAAAATGATGGACAAAATCTGCCTTAATATCCACAATTACTTGGTTTAAGTTACCCGACACACTGGTATACATACCTTCTTTTTCCGGATCATTCCACGGAGCAAAGCACCGGCGATACATGGTGAGAATTCAACCGCAATTACCCATAGAACTGAATTCGCCTCACCGACTGCTTCGGCGTTCTTGCCAATTGCAAGGGGGCAGGCACAGCATGCGATTACACAGAGTCCCACATTGCCAAAGCACCCGAGAAGAGATTGCTTCCACACCATTTTATATGTTCGTGTTTTTTTTTACTTACAAGACTATGTAACTATCTAAAAAGAAACATATTGTTAGAAAATCAAAAGTTATAACCTTCTCTTTATTGCTCCATTATTGCTGTGCTGATTCAGATAGATTCAACTTCCCTCCTAAACAGATGAGAGTTACAATAAATTAGTCCCTATTGTACGACAGCTTACAACTGTGTTACTCTAAACGTGCCATCGTATAACAGCGAAAGTACGTGGGTGCGGCATTGCGTACTGATTAGTCATTGACTTAAATAGAAACGATATTATCAGCAATTTGACAAAACTAAAAGGGGTAGTGAAACTTGTCGATTAAAACGAGGGTTAGGTTGATTGATATGGGGTTAAGGATTAAGTATTTGGGTTAAGAAGGGAATGAGGGGTTAAGGTTGTCTGTTTTTTTCTTTTTTATCCTTTTATTGCTGCTTAAAGTCTCGGTAATTGAGATTGGTATTCTGTAACTGCCACCTGTCTGAAAGATTGCCTGTCACTAGGACACTCTGTTCGCTGGCTCTGTCACTCCATCCGCGGGCAGTTCACAAGTGATTCAGTCCCGATAGGAAATGATCAATTAAACCAGTTTCCGCGGCTCACAGTTCAATATGACAATAGTGCACGGCGTATAGCAAAAAAAACTTCATGCAAGTAAGCGCGGCGGACCCAAAAATTACACCCACACACATGATGCATCAAACCAGCCGACCATACAATTAAACTACCAAAGTTATGGTCGGACGGATAACGGATATTCTAAAATCCAATGGTTGACTCATTTTAGAACTGCGCGATTAATTGACTGTAAGCGGATGTAAACACGTCTTAATGCGATGACGCAATAACTTTTGCACTTTATAGAAGAAGTTTTCGTGCCAAGAGCAAGCATAAACTGATGTATTGCTGTCGAGCAAATCTAACCAAAAGGTTCGTCCGCAAATATTTGCAGTAGGCCGACATTTCATTTTCACAGGATTCTATCAACGGTTATATTTGGAACACGGCTCACATACCAGTGAGAGAGTTTAAACCAGCAAAAGAACCCGGATTGGTCGCAAAGCAACTCCGAGGAACAAATATTTAGTCAAGGCTGGGTATATTGCGTGTATAAAAGACTCGAAAATTAGGAGTTCATAAAGTGCTAGTTTATATCATGGCCCAATTATACGTCGGTTGCGTAATATGTTTTTAATAGAGACGTAATGTTATTGTTAATTATACTCGATGGTGCGGAAATCCTAACTGAATTGTCAAACGGTAATATGTAACCAATCAACAGGTACACTAATGTATGAGACATTCATTTATTTCCTCCGCAAAAAACTAAAAAGGAAAATAATTATGATTTGTGGAAATACAAACTAAAATGTAAACATCCGATTTAGCTTACATATGCATAGCGATGAAATAGTACCATTCTCTCGCATCAAAAGAGATAGTACGTGTGCAGAAAGCGTCTTCTTTTTATTTACACGATTTTACTTTCCCGAATCTTTCTTTCTTTTACAGATTCAAACATTCTTGTGATAGCGTAACCAGGGCCACGGCGTGCGTAATAAAATAACTTGTACTTTTAAATATATCTTATTGCGCGCTTGAGTTCACTTAAGTATTACACATCTTTACAAAAGCGCTGATACAGAACTTAACTTAGTCAGTCCAAAACGACGATATACCTTAATGTTAGCCCGTGTATATATATATATATATATATATTATAATATATATCTACACTTTGTACACGTATAAAGTGCATTATCGCGGATATTGCATTGGCTTATTCCAAATTTGACAAAATTTTCGACTTAACCATAAAGCGGATTTTTACAAAAAAAAACAATTGAATTTTTTTTAATCACAATGGTTATTTTAATCATGAAGGCATTGTTTCAAAGTCGCTAAACCAACATTGCGAATGCATTGGACAAATCACACCATTCTTTTCGAGACCACATGAATTAGCAGCTGTTGAGAAAACTTCTGGTTTGCGTAAAATGATACGATAAAATCACATTTTAGGCTACGCATGTCGGCATGCGCGTAGTATTCAAACGTAAGTACCTCAAAAAAAAAACTTTATAGTTCTTGTCGGAATATAATTATTAGTTTAAGATTGTTAATCTTGTTTTAATATAAACAGAATTGCTTCAGTTTCAATTAAGCTTTCGGCAAATATTACCTTCTCACGAGGATTCCTGCATAATGTGCTACGCAAATTCATTTACCAGTTTTATTTGACAGTCAGCTTGCACGCCGTCTTATTGAGGTTAAACCGCACCTTGCACGACAAAAAAACGACCTGTTTACACGACTGACCAATCTCTGCGATAGGAACCTGTATTAAGCCGATAAGGTTTTCGAAATCTTTCTCCTAACTCCCGGCACAAATGCATTGTTTCAATACTTGTAGTGCAAAGCAGACTGTTATCTAGCCCGAGGCGATGGGCGAAACATTCCTCTGCAGCATAAAGCCAGAATTATTTTTATGGAGTCGAGCTTATATTCGCCTACGCAATTGCGCAGTGCGTATCATATACCTTGGAATTTCTCTGTGCTTGTTGAGAAACTTCGCCCAGTTTGCCATCCCTTTGCTATTGTTATCCTGCGCCTAAGTATATTTGTGATCCTTTAAATACCCAGCCCGCGCCCGCGTTTTTGTTTGAACTGATTTAACCAACTTTATCATTTTACAATAGAAAGACTAATTTAACCCATTCTCCACTATGCCGCATATAGGTGTTGTAATCGCAGAAGAAAAAACTGGTCAATAAGACTTTTCACTCTTTTTTTCCGAACAAATAAACCAACTCATAATAAAACCCAAACTGTAAACTGATCACTATTTTCTGCTGATTGCGGGTCTGCAAATATTTCGCCCACGAGTATCATTGTACAGTCTCCCTTCAGTGCCGGTACCCGGACATAACCACACCTACTCCCTCAGCCATCAGCCATAATAGAAAAAAGACTGCGTCGTCGGCCTTTCCGCTTCGTTGGTTTTGCGCGGAACGTTGAGTGAGCCTGGAAGATTATGACGTCATAGTCCACAATAGGTCATGTAATCACAGCGGACCCGGGACATTCCTTTCGAGCACAGGTGATTATTTTAACGGATCTTATATTTCCATAATGATACCTAGAATAAGTTAGATAACACAGGGTATTGAAGGATAGCACAAAATAACGCAACAATGCTCTCACTTGCCAAGAATGTCTATTTATTCGTGTCTTACACCCTTTCTCACTAAATTTTATTCAAACCCGCCATTCCTTTCGATTTTTGTCAAATATTGTAAACAGTTGACTGGCGGCATTAAACAAAATACGAAGAACAAGTTTAGTTAAATTTAAAATTAAGTCTAGTTGCACTTCTATTGTGACATTTTTGCCACAAAATAAAACAATCAAATTAATAAGATAAAAACTGTACCAGTATATTTTGGTTAACGCTGATATACTCCGTGGTATGTGCTGCATACATATAGTGCTGAGTTGCGTTTCCCACGAGATTAAACTAGTACATTGCCTAACAACAGCTGTATTCAATAAAATCTAAATATATGTCAGTTTTGTGCATTAGAATAATAAAGTAAACGGTTTGGTGGTTTGTATACAGGGTTTTACGGGGAGGTTAAATTACTTGGATTTCGGTAATATTGTACCGTTTACTTTCTTATGGAAACGTCTAAATTGGACGGAACTTGACAATGAAATTGCATGGAATACATGTAACACAGTTATATGAGTGGGCGTAGGAATGTAAGTGTGACGTCTGGCAATCCTATGCTGCACATTATTAGCGGGTCCGATAAGTAACGTTTGACAGTAGATCGCGATCGTGTGCGAAACTGTCTATATATCGTAGAAAGGTGCGTGTGACACTTGGTTTTGTATCCCAGGCACAGTTGATTTGTACTTTTATCGTTTTAAACTAATGAGCCAGCTTATAAGATAAAAACACCTGTGCGCCAGAACATAATCACATTGCAGACTCAGCCCAAGCCTTCCCAAAGCTGAGAAACTCACCAAAACTGGAGTTTTTGTCGCTATAGCTTTTATTTTATTTACAATATTTTGTTTAGTTTTACGTCGTTCTAGTCATATGGAACTCGTGATGCTGTATCACTTCGTTAAGTAGTTTCTAAAACACACCCAAGCCTACAATTTGCAGTTAGACGCAGTGTCTGGTATATACGAACACATATTAGTTGGTAGTAGTTTGTCAACTGATTTTAAAAGTCTCCTATACTGATCAATACCGTAAATTATTATTGCTAAAGAGACTGGTTATATAAGTCTTTTTGCCAATTTACTACCCAACAACTTTAAACCCAACAACCTTTTAACAGCCACTTGTATAATATATATTATTGCCTACTTACCACTCAACAACTTTAAATGTCCGCATGATAACCTCGCCGCGACTAAATATACGAGAGGTCAGATAGTTAGAACTATTAGCCGCCTCCGCATTTAGCCGAAAACGGACTGGAACGCAACCGCCTGTCACTATCTAGTCTAGTCGGATATGTCTTTGGGTGGGTACTTAGCGGACAGTTTCGATGCTGATCACTAACCAGTCAAACAAGACTTACATCAGTTTTGCTACCTCATAAGACACACTGCATGATCTTTGACTTTCCGAATAGCAGAATTTATAGTCACAACTTTCTATAAACGATTAGATAAATATATATTCCGATTTCAGTGGGAGGGTTGAAGGTTCAAAACTGGTCGCTAGCTAGTCGACTGCGTTCTTTGGGCAAGGCACTTAGCGAACATTGACTTGAACTAAGTAAATTATTGGGTTCTACCAAATAAAAGCAACGTCTCAATCATGCACAACACACTACAATAGTACCGGTCACCCGATGATGGGAGCGAGGCAATATGACTAATACCCGTGTGTTAACACCCATTTTCCCATTCACAAGAATAAAATAGAATACCCTATCCTATATGCTCAAAGTTACCTCCGAATAAAACAACGCGCGAAAAATCGCAGCGCCGGCGAAATCGATGACAACGACTGTACATCCGGTGCACACGTCATGCCATTGTTGAATGGTGGTCGGCTTAGGTGTTTTGTTACCACGACCTGGGCTATCAGAATAGATTTCCTTTTTGCGCTGTGCCAAAGTCGCCCTTTCTATAAACATTCCGCAATGCAACCGTTTTTAAGACGCCTGTATAATCTTTAAATCATGGCTACTGGATATGTTAATAAAGCGTTGCAGGAACGCGTTATTCTTTAACACAAGAAAGCTTTATTTTGCATGTTTTACTGGGTCATTTTAAGGGAATATACCTTTTGTATATATAAGTCTATCGCGTTACAACCACCACTATCAGGATAACAGTGAAGATTCGTAAATTCTGCAAAACTATGTGCTTATTGCGCATTAAAAAAATTGCTGCGGAATTTACTTTAGCATTTCACATGTACTATGTAATATGTAACAACAGATATATAAACTAAAAAACACATTTCTAAAATACGCTAAATTTTTACACGACCTGTCTGTATACATTGCTGGCAGCACAGCACAACCTAATTTATTTCCGCGAAGGAGTGTATATGGCTATATTATACACCTGAGTATACACGTAATAGTTTATTAAATGTTCACGAACGTTGAAAGTAAACAAAAGTATATGCTATACCAGCATTAGAATAAAAAATAAAGTGTGTTTAGCAAACACACGAATATTGTTCGTAAAGTAATATAAATCAATACAAGTGCTTATGGGGAATTCCCTCGTTGTTCATTGAATTGTTTTTTCTTTATTTTATTTAAGAAACCATAAAAGCGGGTTAAAAAAACAAAAACTGAAATAAAATTAAATCATGTGGACTAAATTGGCCGAACAAGTGTCGAATTTTAGCATAGATAACCTAACTGCATGTAACCGACTAGCATAATGTAAGGTTTTAGGTTGTATTTATTGCGCCTACAACAAAGATGCTATTAAAACAGCTATATGCACCACAGTATACAAGACTTAGATTTAAACACGCTATACAACATCCGTGTAGGCTACTACTCGATCGGGCCAAAATGAAATCAATTAAAACGTCGATTAAAATAGCTTTATATATAGGTGCATTTAAATAATGTGACACAAAATAAGCAGGTTGCCTATATTTGGTTCATAGTATTGTCTGTCTTCGGTCGAAATTCTTGAGCTAATCGAAAAGCTTCACTGCAAAGTAGAGTAACATCAGCATGAAAACAATGATTGCAAAGTTGACCACTAGATCTTTCAAACGGATATTGGGCGAAACGTCCAATTTTGATGTCTGCATTTTATGTTCAAAACTTCGATTTTGATTGCTAATTAAATTTCCTATTTTGGTCTGTGAAAATATTGTCTATAATTACTCCCCTACACATACCCATTCGTACTGCCTTAATATTGCTTTATTCTCGTGAAAAGGGAAAGTCTTAGCCAACACAACACAACTAAGTGAGACTACACAAGCGTATACGAAAACCAACACTCCTACTATACTAAACAACTAAAGTTTTACGAGAGTCGTAAAAATGGATTAGTAGACTTCATACAAACGCGATCTAATAAACTTGTGATGACATCGCCCGCTGAAAACGTAGCAAATTTGTAGTAAATCAAGACACCCTTTGGATTGATACTGTCCAGACACATTCAATATTATAAACGCAACTGTTTCACCATACACCCTGAAGTAAATGTACTGCTGCGATATGCATTTAGGCTTAAAAGAATATAAGAAGTTTACCACCCGAGGTGACATTTCCACTGATAAGCTCGACATTAGCCACTGCAACAACATTTCTCAAGAAAGCCTCGTTGATGGCGTACCGTGCGGTAAAACGGACGAACTGATTGCATGGGTATCCACATAAAATACTAAACTGGAAGATGATATAGTAGTTTGATTGCATTATTTTATTCACTTGACTTATCTACAACTTGGTCGACACACCCAGGCCAATGTTTTTTTGTAAAGTTATAACACAGAGTCCTGCGCCCAGCGTTTTTCCTTTGAGCGAATTTCACCAGTACTGACTTCAACTGATCTTATACGCGTACGTTCGCGCTTTACCACGCCAACAGTGTGAAAACGAAACGTGGTTCTTGTAAAAACATCCGAATTGATTTTTGTTGATATTGCCTGTTGGTTGTCAAAGCGTTTACCTCAATAGTTCCCAAGCCTTTGAAGCTCGTTGCACCGAACTAAACAGAAACACAGTTTGCGGCACCCCGGTAATCTCCGCAATTTTTCTTAGATGTGATATATCACACTAAACGCACTCAGGTGTTAAAGAACAAAATGGAAGCTAAACTGTAAAGTCATCCCAAGTGTGTACAATTATTATCAGTTAACTGAAATTGTGGAGCAGAAATAAACTGTAGAATAGGAAAAATTGTTAAAAAATCCAATGTCGCACTTTGAGTTATTTAAATAACACGCCAGGGCGCGCTGGCACCTTTGGGAAATAACTAGTTAACCATATAGCAATATTTATGTAGAGTCGTGTGGTCAAATGGTTAACACGACCAATACATACCAATTTTAATATGCTATCATAGGTTCGAAACCTAGCCCGTAAAAAAATCATAACATTTCTAGTGTTGAATAAATTCATAAATGTTTGATATGGACATTTCTTTTAATATATAATAACCTTCAGTATAATATGCGCTTGGCATTTTAGACAACGCCAAAAAGTAAAGTTTAAACTTTGGGTAAAAGAGTAGATACCACAACCGGCATGTAGCATTCTCTGAATACACCTCCATTATTTACTGGCGCAAATACCGGGCGTAGTTTTTATTTAATTGCAATCAACAGAAAATGGATAAAATCAGCAAGCACATATGCTTTATACAAGTGGAACGCAGGCACTAGAATGAGTTTACATAAACAACATTAATGGCTTATTATGAGGCGCATATTTTCGAGTATTGAATATAGACTGATCGTTGTCCCCGGTATGGGCGGAAATAACATTATATATGTAAGAGAAATCCAGCTGTACCACGAAGGTCGAATGTGTATGGCGCGTTGCTTCATTACTCTTATGATCATCAGATCGAAGGTACATGAAGAAGACGAATGGGAAATAAAATAACAGTTAATGATAAAAAGCGGTAATAAGAAGTTGCAGTAAATAAATATTGGGACTTGATTAAAATATGGTGAGAGTGAGCGACCATCGTGTTTTTTATCATATGTCGTGATGGCGCGTGTTTTAAAACTACCATTTGAGGGCAGAGAAAATGAGGTGATGAAAAAAAGCTACATAAATACAACGATGGCGCGCTTATCCAATGTCTTGCCACGTCCGAAGTACCGGTCAGTTAAACGCAGTTGTTGTTGACTTCCTTCTTGAACTGAGAATACCATAAGCTGTAATCTTGCAGTTGGGCCACCTGCCTATCCGTACGACGGTAGCTTGGGAGTTTGGTGTCTGAGAAGCGATCCCAGCTTTTTGTCTCAACATCGGAGTACTAAAGAACACAACGTTTAGAAAAAAGGATTTTCGAATATTAACCCAACTAGGAAAACTAGAGTTTTTATGTTCGTCAAAGTGGAATAGCGGATGGAGGTTATGGTCACACAATAGCTAGGTTCGATTATTACGCTAACCAATTTCTACGCAGTTAAACCTTGGCCAATATATTTAATTCCGTTTGTATAGTTTTCCATCGGTACGAGGCTCGGCGGCCTGCAAAGACCACCACACTGCAATAGCTTCAGTCACCGGACGGTGGACTTTAATCTGATAATTAATAATTAATCAAGTTCAAAACGACTATCGACGAATAAATTGACTATTCCGTTTCTGACACTCATGTCGGGTCAATTTTATTCTATGTTAGGTTTATTTGTAACACTGGGTACAATGGATTATTACTATGTCTTCTAATTGTTTTGTATAGCCCCACAGTCTATGTTAATATAAATGTTTGAAATAAACAGAAAAAAAGTGAACTGAATACAAAATTAGTATTAATTATGTTCTTTTATTAATGAAGTGTTTTAACGACTGATCGTTTTGACATCTTTTGCGGTGTATTTGTTGTTATTAGTTTCTATTGATGCTATTCCATCCAGGGTTAAAATAAATAAACTAAACCTAACTCGAATTTTTTTTTTAATTTTCACGCCAACTTACATGGTTTGCGAATAAAGTCATGGAGACCGTTCTTGGTTTGAACAAAGAAAGAACTTTGCAGATGAGATCATTGTAGCTCTTCATAGAAACGTTGGTCTCGAAGCTGACATAGGAGAATTCCGATTCAGGTGTTATGTGAATCGTCCAATACTGGCCCTGGGTCAAATTGTAGATCATGCATGTTTTACCAGGATAATTGTCAAAAACAACAGGCAGAAAATATGAACATCTTGGTTTTGTACCTTTCAATTCAGTCAATAATGTATAAGATAACGTCCACTACTGCCATTGTTAAGTTTTAGAAAACGTTACAATGGGGGTAAGGGTGATATGGAGGTTACCCATGTGATAACGCTCAATAATGTATTCACTGCATAAAAAGTTATATCACCTAATATAAAAGTTAAAATAGATAATCAAATGATTGTCTATGTGATAACTCTTTTACGATTTTCAATTCACTGAAAAAAAGAACATTCTATCATAAGTTTTTAAGCGATCTCTAAAGAAATAAATTTACCTTATCAAGTAATCCATTCATTGAATAACCACAGGGGTCGAATAATACAGAATTTATTTTGGAATTCGGCAGAATATCTGATATTCCAATCTCCTAGAAATATAATTTATTAGGTCTTATTAGAATGAAGATAATTTTCGACCACAGATCCTTGGTGGCAGAGGATATTGTACAAACTACAAATCAAATCATGTGTACCTGAAAACAATTCTATGTAGTTTTACATGTACAGTTACCTAAACACTGAAGTGGATATAAAAATTGTGTTGGCACTTAAATCAAGTTAATTGCTTGCTACTTATACCCGTTCTCCAAACACATTTTTTTTCTAACATTAACTATGTTCTAAACTTTCCCACCAGCTTTTAAAATGCAAAAGGACTTCTACAACTTTGTTAAAAACTCTACCACAAGGGCACCATATCTGAATAATGTCTGAAAACGCCACCTTTGTAAATGCTTCCGCATCTCTCTCCTTGCCGGACTCATCTTTGAGCTTGAATTTATCCATGGTTTGCTCGCATAATGCGGTCATTAATATTTCCAATGTCTGGTCTGCCTGTTTGACACCAATCAGGGAGGTGTTCTCAGGGTGATTCAGAGTGTAGAGATACCAGCAATCCCTGTTCATACGTCCCAGGCAATACGATGCACTCTCTGGAAGGTTACATAAAAATCCCATTAAAGCATTTTAAACAGTTTTCGAATTCTTAATGATTGTGAAATTAGGACTAGTCGAAGATCTTTGAAATAATTTTGAAAAAGTAATAAATGGTTCTAACTTTTAGTGTGGTACTGGAATCAAGTATTTTCTTTTTAGAGAGAAACAAGATAAGAGCATGACAATTCAGACATGTTTATGTTTTGATTAGTATTGTTTGTGACTACGAACTGCACAAAGATTGACCTAATCAAAGCGAATTTAAATCATAATAAACAAACTGTAAAAGATACAGTAACCTGAGAGAAAACATGTAACCAATATCTTTCCTTTTATCTGTATAACTTCACACTTCGTTTAATATAGAATATTCATATTTATCCCGTGAATGGAAACACACAAGGGGCAGTAACCCAAGGGTATTCCTCTAGCTCGCGTCCACCATCAGGTTACCAGAACTATTACAGTGTTTTGTGTATGATAAACATGTTTATTTAATTTGGTAGAACCCATCATTCCACTGGTTCAGGCTGTTAAGTGCCTTTTCCAAGAACACAACTGACAAAAGAAAGTGAGCCGGAATATTGTTTCATAGGTTGCACTTGTGCCCATTACGGTACCAAAACAGGACAAAAACACATTTTAATATATTACCAGACAGTATTGTGTCAAGGTAAACAGTTTCATCTGTAAATGTTTTGTACGGGTGCGGTTGATCATCCGGCTTCTTAAAGTTCTTTCTGGAGTAAAAAAAATCCTGCAAAGAAATTTATAAGTCAATATTACTGATATATTATATAGAGTTTATCCAATGTGAACAAGGATATTATAAAACAAGCCAGGTCTTATGGCTATTTTTACTTTGTCATTAATCTTTTTAGTTAAATTTTGTATATATGATGAAGATATTGTAATAGTTTGTGCTTGACCGATTCATCAATGACTTTGAAATGCACCATCGTGAGAGCATGTTATAAAAAGACCAAAACAATACCTCTAGACAGGTAGTAATAAGCTTTAGACTAGCTACAACAACAAATGTATATGACAGGATTAGGCTTAGGCATCTATAAAAATTACTTGTTTGACTTTATGTACAACCATTAAAAATTACTAGAATAAAATTTAAAAGTGTAATTGAAATGAGCAAGTTAGTGGTTACTGGTTATCACATATCTCTCACA
Source organism: Ciona savignyi (assembly GCA_000149265.1). Classification (NCBI taxonomy): domain Eukaryota; kingdom Metazoa; phylum Chordata; class Ascidiacea; order Phlebobranchia; family Cionidae; genus Ciona; species Ciona savignyi. The sequence goes on from CH002797.1 coordinate 199,656, forward strand.
GTCATTGCATGTTTAATAATTGATAAGTCAGAATAATATTAACTTACTGCTACTGTATCAAAACCACATTCCTCCTTCACCAAAGAAATGATGTATGGTAGTGCTTGTAAACAAAGGGTGGTGCCACACGTTTTCAGTATAATCCTCTCTCCAGACACAAATAAACTGGACTCACTGTGCACAGAACCGGTATGTTAATCGAACTTAATAGCTTTGTGGGTCCATGCACTGCCTTTTAGCAAAAAGGTTTAAGCCAAAGTTTAAAACTGGTCACTGAATAGTCAATTAGGGCCTTGGGAAAGGCACTTATATTGACTGAACCCAGTAAATTAATGGGTTATACCAAAATTGAAATGTGTGTCTCAATACACAACTTTCCGCAACATCTCCAGAGTGGGTGTGAGATAATGACGGTTGCCCATATGATAACGTCCCTTGCATTATCCCACTCACCGGCATAAAACATATCCTATTCTATGTTAAACACTTAAAGTCAACGGTTACCGGTACTCTTTTTTTAGTACTGGAAGATACAAAGGCAGTCTAGAAAAAATGCATACCAAGCTGTGGAGATTTCTATATGTTTTTTACGTTAAAACACTTTAACGGCACCACCCACCTTAACACATAGGCAGTCTGGCCATCATATTTGAGTTCATCCAGGATTTTGCAACGCACATGGGTTAAAATATTTTCCCATTTTGACCTGGTATTTAAAAATCAAAATTACAATCAATTACACACCAGAATGGAAATCATCGAATGAAATCATTGATTCAAACTGTTATTGATTAGGTACTACTAAGTTAATTGTTGGAAGAAGTTTAATTTATGGTAGTTCAGAAACCTTACAAATATGACCATATGTACATGCTGATTTTGAGAAGATAAACTGGTTCTTTAATTTTATTAAGCCCTTTATTAACTTTTTTGAGTTCTTCAAATATATAACTTAAAACTAATTTTGTTTAAGAGAAGAATTAGTTATCTCCAGCGATACGCGAGGTCTACTGCTTGGGAAAAACTAAAAGGAGGAAAAGCGGGAAGGAGGATAACTGCACAATATAATAAAGATAACAACATTTAGTTTTAAACATGAGGTTGGAGTTGGGGTTCGTTCTAGGGTTGAGGTTACCATTTAGGGCAGGGTTTAAATTACTTCCTTTAGTTTTAGTGTGAAGTTTCCCTCCTTCCCACTTTCCCTCCTTTTAGTGTTGCCCTACTGCTTAACCTGTTTAATTTGCTTACAAATATATTTTGTATATATAATTATAGTTGTGCTGACTTATGTTAGCCGTTAAATAGTTTACCATGAATGGTCACTGACAGAAACCAACTAGGTGATTTACACAACACAAACTACAATGACATCTGTATTAATATATATCATTCATCAACTCCTTGGTAAACTGATAGGCCTACATAACCAAATAGTAATCTGAACAATCACTTAATTTTCCTTATATGTACCTTGCAAAGTTAGCGTAAGCATATCTCGCTTACGTCTTTGTATAAACATGGGCCGTTAAGCAGTGATGGGATTCAAAATTTTAAAAACAGGTTCTCTTGTGTATCATACTTACAAACAACAGATTTCCCAAAAGGTAATGTCAGTACAAGAATCGGATCGGTGTATATCCCGACGTTCCAAGAACACCCATGCGAACCTCTTGAATCCCATCACTGGCTTTAAGGAATTAAACTTTTATTTACCTTTCAATAAGATTTGCTGGTTTCTTTGGTCCTTCTGGAGAAGAGCATGAGAACCAGATCTCCATCAATTTTTCCACACCTTCAAAAAAAAAGTTCTCAGCCACGAGCCCATTTTCCTTTGACATTCTTGATTTTGTATTTTTCTTTTTTTGCAAATATTTCTTAATTCTTTCCGTCGTAATTAGTCCACTAGAGTTCTTATCTTCGTTAAAGCGTGTCAGCTAACGTCAAATCCCATTACATACAGCGAAATAAAGTTTGCAGATGGAGAAGAAGCACTAATCATATACAGCCCTACTGGAAAGTTCGTATGATGCGCCGGATATATCCGGCGTGGCGCACAGACTACTTTTTCGGGTATTGGCGCAGAAAACTCCAAAAATCATGCTGGCGTGGCGTGATTTTACTTCTCTTCACATGTGTTAGAATTTGTTATCGTACCAATTTTTAGACATAATTTAAGCTTTATATTTTACAGTTTTAATTAAAAAATGACGCAACTTCGTTCCTATCTGCAGCTGCTGTTCACCATGTCATTAAAGCCTTGAAGGCAAACAATTCTAAATGGTACCATAGAAAACTAAACATTTACGCGGTTATTTAATATTTCTATGATTTTAAGACTACTGTTTCTGCTCGCAGAACGTAATCAAGCGTTACACAATTTAATTAATTAAGCGGGAAAATAGTTAATTGTCAGCAATCTTGCCAATTAGGCCTATATTTTAAAGTAACTAGGAAAATGTCTGTCGACACTACACCGGATAATATGGAAGTGGAAACAGAAACGCCAGATTGTAAGTCAGTTTGGTTTGGTCGGATATATATACTTTTTGTTTCTAAAAGCTTTTTTCAGAAACAAATTTTGTGGTAACTCATTTTAACGCAGTAAACACATATTTACACATTTTTAACCTATACTCCCGCTATATATAGGCCTACTAATTATGTCAGTTATGCCACTTTGTAATTAAATATATTTCGTATAGGCACTGATAAGTGGTGGCTAAGGCCAAAAGTTAAAGAACCCCCGAACAGCCAGAAAAAACAAGGCGACCCCAAAAAGGAATGGGGATTATGCCTGGCGTGTCATCGGTAAGTACATTTTGTATTATAGGCACATTTTGTGTTTGCATTATCGGCACCGTTACATTATAAACTATACACGTACGGCGTACTGGCGTATATCTAAAAAAAGTATAGTAGATGGTACCGAAATGAAACTTAGTCGGCATTCATGTTTTTGTACAATAGGGCGGGTGCAGCAGCAGAAATTGTAAAGCTGTGTCGAACAAACAAATCGACCGTACAGCGACACAACGTGCGACATCACCCCAAATCACGTGGGGGTGATATTCGATCATTTTACCAGGCAGGAGAACTGGTCAAAAGGGCTAGAGAATTTGTTCTCCAAAGTGAACGACTTAGGTCACAGCCACGTGCACCAAACCCCCCGCCAAGTGGGCCTGTTTCTTCTGCGGTAGAAGTGGGAGCAGATTTTGCCACCACCAATCCCCCATACCTGACACTCCCCTACTTCAAACAACGATGACAATAATACAAGACAGCAGTCCGACAACAGAAGTTTCATTGCACAAAAAAATGGATACTCTGCTCGAAGAGTTCAAAGAATTTAAAATAAAGGCTTGGCCCCATACGAAACCAGCGACGGCAACCCCACTATCTTCGGTTGATGGCAAAACTGCCCAAGAAATATCAGAAATATTATTACAATGGAAAGAAATTAAAAATCTGATTGATTTAGTAAAGGTGTGCAACCACCCTTTCATTTTTTCCTGGTAACGCAGGTGATGGTATTGCATCGATCATTCGATGCGAAACTTGTTATGTATATCTTAACAGCAAGCCACACTCTATATCTCAACCGAACCCGGTTAAAGTTGCACAAAAAGGACTGGGAGGGTAAATAATAATACGTATTTAATTTTTATACTAAAATTTATGTTTTACCTGTTTTATGCGCAGTCATTGCGGGACAATTTCAACGGGCTTACTTCTAACCCCAGAGACGGTTACGTTGCTATTAGAAGGGGGAAATAGTGCCTTCTACCATCTTAAAAGTAACGTTAAAGAACACCTTACACTGGCTGGTGGTAAAACACACTACGATGCGTTACAGGTGAGAAATATACATCAGTATGTTTTAAGGCTGCTTCGTTCTATATGGTCATAATAGACCTTTAATTTCAGTACGATAGAAATCGGCAAAAGATAAAAAAAAGAGCTCAATCCGTGATGGAGAATTTGGTCACGATTGCACTCACGGCAGTAAAAACGAAGTCTGCAGCAATGCACTTCGAGACGTTGGTGGCATCACACTCATTCACTGGATGTGACGTTGGTGACTTTGGCCACGGAAGGAAGCAATTCCTGGGAATATTAAAGGCTGCAGAGGTATGGTGTGACCGCCAAACAGAGCAATTTCTATGTGCAAAATTGGCATCCACAATGTTACCCCCGCATTTCTATGTGACATGTGACAAATCAACCCCGAGCAGACTCACTAACCAGGCAATTATGCTGGTTGTAATGATTGAAGGAAAACGGGAAGCAATTGCCGTTAGCACTGGCGAAGTGTACAGGGAAGACGACTCTGACTTAGACAGTGCCGTGACTGGAGGAAATGCCTCAGACCTCGCCAAAAATGTTTTCTCTGAAATCAAAAGCGTGTATCCAACCATGCCAAATAAAGTGATCCAAGGTTCGTGGATGGGAACTGTATGCGATGGAGCTTACCAAGCTGTAGGTTTCGGTACTACTCTTTGTAGTTTGCTTGAACAGGACCAACGTGATCCTGTTTTCTTTGATGTTTTGTGGGACCCTCCACATTTCGTTAATCTGGCATTTAAAGATGTTTTTGAGGGAAAGGTTTCAGGTGACAGTGATTCGAAAGAATTTATTTCCAGACTAGTTGAGCGCAGTAGAGTGGTCCACAGAATATTCCAGCGTGGTAAAATGCTTAGTCAAGCAATTCAAATGAGCAAAACAGACGAGGAACTTATTTTAAAACTGACCAAGAGCGCCAGCAGCACGCGATTTGCAACATCGCAGTATGTAGAATATAGAAAACTGTTACAGAGTCTTCCTCTGTACATAAAGGCTTTCCGAGAGTGTCAGTATACGGATATCAAAGAATACCAGATCGCTGGAAAAGATTTCTTGTGGGACCTATGCGGAGTTTGTGATGTACTAAAGCCACTAATGGATATTTTTGTTCAACTTCAAAGCCGTCAGTTGTCCTTGTTGGAAAATTTTAATTTGGTGGCCGAAGTTAAAAAAGTATATGGGAAAACATACAAGCGGATCTTCAAACGCGACAGGGATCGACATTTTTGCCGCTTTTGAGCGAACACACAGAGGGAGATAAGATCTGGGTTTTACCATGGGACCAAACTTGTGCCAGGATGGCGAATCGTAGCGTCGGAAACATCCATGGAAAGCAATGGAAAAAAAACAACAGTGGATTCCTGGGAGGCCCGCGGAGAAGACGACGTAAAGAGCGACCTGTCTGCTTTTCTGTCTAATTTGACACTCTCGTTTGACCGAAGAGTTACTGCTTGCTCCAGCGAACTGATGCACGTTATATCGTGTTTTGACTTGGACCAATTATTTGCCTTGTTCTGTGGACAACGTTTGGCGGATGATACCATACACTTGACCCAGGGAGAGGCAGCGCTTGAAGTGCACCGCAGTTCCGACTTTCAACAATTCTATCGCTACGTTTCTTCCTTACCTCATGTAAGAACGCTGGTTTTGGACTCAGAGACGCCTTTGTATTTCGAAGAAAAATATTCTGCGACTATCTTCCGCAAAATTAAGCAATCTCTAAAATCATTTTTATGGGGCAATAAAAATGAACTGGTGAAATCCTGGTTTAATCTACAAAAATATTCGTACTGTAAACTTCAGTCTTTGTCAATTCTAAATAAAACCGAAACAATGAGCTTTCTTCCCTGGAACACTTTTGTTTTATCACTTGAGGGGGGTTCCAGACACCATACATGCAAAATTAAACGAAGAAGCTGTGCTTCAATCTGTATACCAGAATGAATCTTTGTATGCTTCCATTGGCGTGGAAGGTTGTGTTGCAATCGACATTGCTCTTGCAAAAGGGGGGACGGAGGCTATTGTAGAGAGCTACTACAGTGTGATGAAGGCGCAGCAACACACTGGAAATCAAAGAAACGACACGCTTGCTTTGAGGTACGATATAATGTTGATTTGTTATAAAAAAATTATATTTTTTTTGATAACAGCAGTAACAATTTTTTTTTTCAGAACGAAACTTGATTGGTGCTTACCATCGGTACTACAATCGCGTAGAATTGTGGAAAATGTCGCCACACTGTACATGGGTGGTGACGAGCGGGCATCGCTTCCCAAGCATGCCGTGCCTGTGCTGGGTGACCGGGCAAAGTATGCACGCGAGGGGAAAGTTCTTAAACGCATTTATACGGAGAGACCACGTCTCCCTTATTTATTACAAACCCCCCCTTAGAGGATACTGGTCTAATGCCCAACCGTTGGTAGAATTGGTTTTGTTCGTTATACGTTAGTTTATGCTTTCCTTCGTTTACAATAAAAAGTACTCAAGAAGATATCGTTGTCTAACCATGCGAGCTATATTAATTAAAAAGACGAGCGATGAGGAAGAAATTGCGCAATTTCGATATATTATCTATGAAATTGTGACGTAAATTTTTGATAACGGGATTTTATTCATAGAGATACTTATAAGATTTTATGTTCTTAAAGACTTAATACAAGTAAGCCTAAAATGTTGAATATTGTAGGCTGATGATTTAGATTTACCATCTTTACTTCTTTTGGGGCTAGGTTTAAAAAATATAAAACATTATTATTCGGATAGGATATTTATGTTTTATCCCCGGGAAAACGCGGAAAGCCTAGAGCTAGAGTAGGTAGGTCGTAAAAAGTTATGCTGCCTGTATTTTTGTCGTGGCGCAAATTAGTATCGCTGGCGTGGCGCAAAATCTGAATAAAAATAGGTTGGCGCAAAAATCCGGCGCACAGAAAACGAACTTTCCAATAGGGATATACAGTACCAGGTTTAGCTGGATATGTAACGACACGCTTACTCGCAGCCTAGCTACATCAACACTAAAGCCAAGCGCGGTAAAAGCTGTGTGGTATCGAGT